>MJUT01046574.1:892504-903006 GCA_002080005.1 Gigantidas platifrons | reverse complement strand
GATACATAAGAAGACAATAATAAACAATAAGACAAGATACAATACACAACACTGGACAAAAAAAATAAGATAAAACTTTTGACCAACGTGGGCTTCATTTACGAAAATCTGTTGATTGCTTTAAACGTTCAAATCAAATAAATAACGTTCCTTTTTTAAGATCTTGAAAAGTATCGGAATTTAAAAATTCTAATATTTTTTGGCGTTTAAAAAAATTGCAGTGTTGATCAAGAAAAAGAAGGGATATGGAGTAAATGTATATGATGCAAAAGCCCAATTAATACATGGTATACAAAGCAATGGAACAGCGCTTTTATTGTTGTTCTTTATCTTGAAGCCATTATGAGGCCTTCAACAATGATCAATTTTTCATAGTATGTTCAAGACGACCTCTAGCAATGGCTTAAGCAGTATGCATTGCTACATGTCGATATGTTGATCAACCCTACATCTGTGTTCCGTTCTTTTTACAATATTACGCTGTGGAATGTCGACAAACTTAAAAATAACTGGCACAGTACTCTTAGAATTTTGATCAAGGTTTGTAATAAGTGTCATTACTGCCATGTGTCCCTGATGCATAACATCAACCGTAGAATCGATAGAATCTAACTAGAGGCTCCCAGGGGCCTGTAATCGCTCACCTGGTTTTCAATTTGACATCTAAAGTTGATAGAAATGGGGGGTGTTACACATAATTTTGAAAGTAGGTCATCCAAAGATCATTTCAACTAAAAATTCTGAGCAAAAGATTTTGCTGTGATTTTTATCTCATAATATTCCTAAACGGAATAAACTGGCTGAAAAAATCTCACAGAAAAAGCCATATAGCTGCAGTTAAAATTTGAGTTCATTTTGATTTGTAATAAAGCAGAACTTGAGAACTAAAGAAATTTCTATTTCTAGTAACAGCAGCCATTTTGAATGGAGGGTGGGGCTGTCGGACACATACCCAAGGACCATCCCAGCCAAATTTGCTTTAATTTGGTTTAGCGGTTTCAGAGGAGAAGATTTAAATGTGATCTTTTATCAAAATATGCCTAATTTGCATAATCGGTATAAATCGGCTGAAAGAAAAATTTCACAGAAAAACCCGGAATATATGTTAAACTACTCCTTTCCATGTAGCTGCAGTTAAAATTTTAGCTAATTTTGGTTTATACTAAAGCAGCAATGGACAATTGAAGAAAATTCTATTTTTAGTAACAGTAGCCCCAATGGTGGCCATCTTGAATTTTCAATCGGTCCAAAAAGTAACAACACTTGGTTAGCAGCTTGCAATGATCATTCATGACAATTTTCAATTCCATCCTCCATGTAGTATCGGAGAAGAAGATCTTTGAAATTTCAGCCAACCAGAGGCTATTATGGACCCTGGCAGCCATATTGGATAACCAATCAGAACAAAAAGTAACAGCAATTGATCAGAACCTTGTCAGGAACATTTCTGCCAAGTATGGTTCCAATCCGTCCAGTGGTTCTTGAGAAGAAGTTTGTATTACATATTTCACATAGGGTCGCTATGTTAAATTATGTCTCCCGATGGCGGCCATCTTGGATTTTCAATTGGTCCAAAAAGTAACAACACTTGGTTAGCAGCTTGCGATGATCATTCATGACAATTTTCAATTCCATCCTCCATGTAGTATCAGAGAAGAAGATCATTAAACATTTCAGTCAATCAGAGGCTTTTATAGCCCCTGGCAGCCATGTTGGATAACCGATCGTAACAAAAGTAACAACACTCGGTTAGACCATGCAAATGAACATCCCTGCCATGTTTGGTCTCATTTGTTTCAGTGGTTCTCTAGAAGAAGATTGAAATGTTTACGGACGGACGGACGGACGACGGACGCCAAGTGATGGCAATAGTTCACATGACCCTTCAGGTCAGGTGAGCTAAAGATACACAAAAAGGTCAAACAACTTGTATCAATGCCCACAAACAAACAAATATGTTGCAACAGGTCGGATTTGACCTTTCTGCGACCTCCAAACTGGCTTCAAGTGACTGTGCATGCACCTACCTTGATGTATAAATAACCCAAAATTAGTGGATATGTGAATAACAGCTAGGTCCTTAAAAATGGGTTCGAATACATGAATATCGAGGTTTGGTAGTGTCAGATACTTGCACACTCCACAACAGATAAATATATTATACATACTTAAGTAAACATAAATATACGGTTCACGTATTGCCTTTCTTTTTTTTAAAGAAAGCAATTTGTTTGCGCAATTTATGAGTGTCCGGGATGAGGGTGTCATGTTTGCACTTAATTCTAACATGACGTCCTTCA
Organism: Gigantidas platifrons; assembly: GCA_002080005.1. Lineage (NCBI taxonomy): Eukaryota > Metazoa > Mollusca > Bivalvia > Mytilida > Modiolidae > Gigantidas > Gigantidas platifrons. The sequence continues at coordinate 900,706 of MJUT01046574.1, read as the reverse complement.
TTGGCTATATAAATAATACAGTGATAAAACTCACGATATATTTCAATTCGCTCATGCGTATTGACGAACAAATTACAAACATAATTCCCTAGTGAATTTATGTATTCATACAGCACGGTGGTGCATAACAAACATAAAAATGCCCGTATTGTTTTACCTATATTTTTCCGGAATAAATACTTAAGACAACCATCAATGGACGTTGACTTTTGAAATTTAACATCTTCCGGAAGTCGTTTACAAGGAACGCTGACATTGAAACAAATGGTTACTGATTTATTTTAAGATTTTGGGAGCATTTTACTTGTTTATGTTGCTAAATTAATGCCATTAAATTGGAAAATATCAGCAACTTCATAGCATCACAGTCTATTTATACATAAAAGAAAAGCAACTGTAAACTGTAAAAAATGAAGGTTTATAGTGAATTTTGTTATGAAATGGATTTTCATTACCGACTTCCACTTAAAAAAATAAGTTAGATTTTTCCTACTAGAATCTAAATAATGCATGGAAGCCAGAGTTTGTATCACGTTTTAACATGGGTAACATTATTTTCGTTGAATTTTATCCCTCGCTAACGCTCGGGATAAAATTTGTACGAAAATAATGTTACCCATGTTAAAACTATACAAACTCAGGCTTCCATGAATTATTTCTTAATATTTCAATGATTTTTAGTATGTTTTCAGATTGGCAAATTGAATTATTTGAATCATTTTTAAATTAATCTTACAAGAAAGTAAAGTCTTGAAGTTATTTTTGTACATTTGTATTTGTTTATAAAATCATGCTGGCGTCCACGAAATGCATATCTATCCTGTTACCGATACAAGATCCACACAATGATTTTTCACTGCAAATATGGAACTCTTCTATGATGACGCCAGAAGTACACAGCGTCTTTAAAATGGCAACCAGAACGTTAGAACGTTAGAAGAAACGGGAACCAAATTATAACAAGAAAAGTGAATAAAAATGAGAGCGTACTCTTTTAAAATGTCTATCATGTTACCAACAAATTCATACCTAAACACGAAATTACATCCTTAAAAGGGCCCCTAACTGTTTGGAAACAAAGAACACTAAACCAAAAAGGCAAACACTGATTTACGGGGAGAAGTTATTTCATTACAGCATCAATAAACATATACATTTGTCTATCCTGTTACTGTCTATCCTGTTATCCTCATCGGAAAATCGCTATTGCGAACTTTGTCAAAAGCATATAATTGGAGACGAATATCATTACATATTTGAATGTACTAATTTAAGCGAAAAGCGTACTTCACTACTCCCAAAACATCTAAATGAACGTCCCAATATAATAAAATTCAAAAATTTAATGACTAGTAAACGGAAACTAATCCTGCAAAAACTATGTACATTCATTAGATATATAAATATGATAGTTTGTCCTCCCGGCTAATTCCATCTGTCGATTTACTGTATTTGTATATATTGTATATAGTTTAATATGTTCATTTATTTGTAACTTCTCTGTATATGTGCTATGCACTGTCAGTTTGAGAAATAAAGATATATATGACTAAAGTAACGGGATAGACTGATTTGGTAACAGGATAGACAATTATCTATCTGCGAATCTTAAATCAAATAGTTGAAAGTGTGTAATGATATGTACTTTAATTACAAGGTGTGAAACATTTCATACTTCACATCAAAAAAGCAAATACCGATTTACGGGGAGCAATTATTTCACTACAGCATCAATAAACATATAAATTTGTCTACCATGTAAAGTAACAGGATAGACTGATTTGGTAACAGGATATATAAATGTCCGTTCCTGTTACCATAAACAATATCGTTTTACTAAATTTATATGTAACAAAGGCACTTCATATTAGATTGATTCAAAAGACAAATATAAAATGAATGTTACGAAGTGCTTCAATTGGATTTGTATTGCCTGTAGTCGTTTTTACAGCAATCAAAAATCTATGTTTAGCCGTTTTTTTCAGGGCGCAATATTAAGTACATCAGTATTTTGTTACTGCAAAGAAATTAAATATTTTTAGATTGTTTTCTGAAAGACCACTAACATATCTTTGACAAATAAGTTACATATTTTACACATTTTGTCTCTTAATAGTCAAAAAGTTCTCTTGACTTTGGTAACAGGATAGACAAAATAATGCATCATCTGTCGAACATTTGTCAATAATATTTTCATATAATGCCATTAAGACTACATATTTTAGTATGTTGTTCAAGAAGTATCATTTGTTTTGTTCGTTTAATAAATATGATGTTTTAAGCAAATTGTTTTTTTTTCAACCTTGCAATTTCAAAAGGAGATATTTTTTGATTTGATTGATGATTTGATTTGATTTTTGATGCTTAACGCGACTTTCAACAATATTTCAGCTATATCATGGCGACCAGTTTTAGTGGTGGAGGAAGCCGGAGTACCTGGAGAGAACCACCGACCATGGGCAAGCAACTGGTAAACTTTATCACTTGCGGTTGCGAGTCGAGTGCACCCTTTTTTGTAATTTACAAAGCCGGGTGCGAACCCACGCCGTATTGGTGATAGGCTTGTATGAGCTGTTAGATCCAGCGACCTAACTCATTGAGCCACCCGGGCCCCTTACATTTTTTTTAAATGATCCATTTAGGAAAAACTAATATCAGATTCCCACGCGGACCTCGACGAAGACACCCATTTACGATTTCGATTCCCACAGAACGATCTTAGATTTTATATTAACTAGATTTTTGCACATGATTTTGTTTGTTTTTAATTTATCTGACGGTACCAGACACTACCGTAGCCGGGTAAAAGTACCGGGTACCGGTGTTACATCCTAGTTTTTCCCCCTTATCTAGTATATGCCAGATTTTCCCCCGGGGAAAAATTGGTATATACACAGTTTCCCTTCACGGAAAATCTGGTATGCGTATACACATACTAACTTTTCCCCATACTGGTTTTTCCCCCTTATGAAGTTACAGCATCAACATGCATCTGATCATTAATTTCTCGATTCCTTACATTTTAACTATACATAAATGGAGTTTTAATATCAGTAATAAGACTATATATGCTGAATTAATCGAATCGCTTTATTCAAATCGAAGTCGAATTTCATTCGAACGCGCAGCGTTACACTTATTCCTGGAACAAATTTAATAATGTCACACCCAAATTTTGAATTTCGCAAACTTATAGCAAAATTTAGAATTTGTGATCACAATTAAGAAGCCGAATTTGGTAGATATAAAAAATGTACCCCGATATCTTAGAATTTGTAATTTTTGCAAAAGTAACAGTATTGATGATGAATTTCATTTCTTTTTCCATTGCCAAAGAAATACAAATATCAGAAATAATTTTTTTATCCAATTTTGACTCTACAAATTCTGAAATTGACAAAATGAAATGTATTCTGAATCCAACAGATTTTCGACAGGTTAAAAGTCTTGGCTCCTTTTTGAAGAGTTCAGTGGAACTGAGGACAGGGGACCCTCAGACTAACAAACCAGATCATTGATTTGTTATGTACATGTATTTCATTACTATGTTTATTTGTTTGTTATTTTGTCACAAGCTTTATGTTTGCTTATATGAGTGACAATAAAATTATTATAATGATGATTCGAATCGCAATTGAAATTTATTATCGATTTTGTGATGTGCATTTAATTCTCATTCAATGACCATTATTTTTTACATCTATGTAAACTAGGCACAACGCTACACTGGATGCATTCTCATGTCTGGCAACCTAGTCTAGCGTCCATTTCGCTGATCAAAGTACACGTCATTGCCCGAGGCTAGCTCCAGCCTTCCTTGGGGCAGGGATCATATATTTGGTCCCAGTTGGGGTCAGGATTTTATCACCGTTCAGTAAAGACCCATTGATTTACCTAGGTAGTGACACACTCTGTGATCTAATGTTTGTCTGACACATTCCCCGTTTCGCTTCTCGATTCTATCAAGGTCAGTGGGTTCACGCCCGGCTTTGTAAATTACAAAAAAGGGTGCACTCGACTCGCAACCGCAAGTGATAAAGTTTACCAGTTGCTTGCCCATGGTCGGTGGTTCTCTCCGGGTACTCCGGCTTCCTCCACCACTAAAACTGGTCGCCATGATATAGCTAAAATATCGTTGAAAGTGGCATTAAACACCAAACATCAATCAATCAATCAGTAGTTTTGAATATTTGATAAAGTGCCAGATACCTACCCTTTATCATACCCCTACCCTGTATACTCTCCTGTTTAAATATATGATAAAGTGTATAAAACATGGCAGCAAAGGCCCTCTGGATGATATTGGTATCTCGGGATGATACGGCATATGATACGGATTTTGCCATGTATTATTCTCTACATATATGTATGCTCTTCTATTCTATGTGCCAATATCAACAGATACAGATAACACAGATAAACAAACTTTATAAGACGAAATTACGGACATGGTTCCTACATGGACATGAAGTGGCACAAGTGAAGGTATAACCCCCTTTTCGTACGCGGGATTCAGACCCTTTTTAAATCGTACTCAGGATTTTTACAGGTGCGTCCTGGACGCAAGTAGCTTCTTATATTGGACTTGGATGCATAATTTGAAGAAAAAAAACAAAAAACGCTGGACTCGAACCCATTTTCAACATGTACGCTGGATTCGCTGTCTTTCTTTAAAGCGTACTCTGGACTCAAGGGGAGGGGGTTATACCCCCACACGTTGTCTGCTTATATACATGTACATGTAACCCACTCATATTTAATGTCAAAGTCCCGATAAACAAGAAGTACGTGTACCCATTGTACTAATCTCGGGCACAAAAATGCCTAAAACGTACGACTGACATAAATGCATTAGCAGTTGCAAACCAAATACAGACAAAAAATGAAAGCATATTTATTTATGACAGAGATTTTTAGAAGGGTTGAATGACGTACGAATGGATAAGACGATTCCAGAGTACCACCACTCTACCATTTGGATGTAATGGATTGGACGTTTCCGTCAACTCCTCGTTCCTTTGGCATTTGGAACTAATATTTTGCCCAGTTTAGTTTTATGTTCATTGTATTTTTATTCCACGTGTCTATATGTGTTAAGAAGAGTTGGGGTCCAACAAAACATGCTTAACACCGCCACAATTTATGTGCCTGTCCCAAGTCAGGAAGCTCTAGCTATATGAGTCCTGTCCCAAGTCAGGAAGCTCTAGCCTATATGAGTCCTGTCCCAAGTCAGGAAGCTCTAGCCTGTATGAGTCCCAAGTCAGGAAGCTCTAGCTATACGAGTCTTTTTGCAGAGTGTACTCAATATATAAACATACGAACATTTACGTACGATATTTCTACAGTGAATGTATAAAACAGTAAAATTAATGAAAAACGGACTAAGAAACCTATATATATGAGTTCATGTATATACACTATAATTATATGTTTTGTACCTAAACTGTATTGTATTATCTGTCAATCGAGCACCTCTTTCCCTCTTATGAATGTGTATTATTATTTGTATTATTTGGTTTATATATATTTCTTGTATTTGCCCTATATGGGCCCTTTAATTGGTTAATAAAGATAACTCAACATATAAACATACGAACATTTACGTATGATATTTCCACAGTGAATGTATAAAGCTAAATCCTAAAACAGTAAAATTAATAAAAAAACGGACTAAGACACCGTATATATATGAGTTCATGTATATAGTAAGTATTCAATCTAGGGGGAAATCTAGAATGGATTCGGTATAGGGGGAAATACTAGTATATACTCACTTTTCCTACCTTTATTTCAGGGGGAAAATCAGTATATACTCAATTTTCCGGGGGGGAACTGGGTAGGGAGAAAATCTAGTATGTGACACCAGGTCTTAATGAAAGCACTGTAAATATTTAAATGCACCTTAATGTGAGAAAATAGGATGTATGATAATAAATATCACCTTTTACCGACACACACCACAGGCACTCGAATTCTGGACCCCTCCCCTTTTTCCTCAATTGGTCCCTCCCGCGATTATGGTATGGATCTTTATCTGGAAGTACATCTTTGAGCCATTTATTCATAGTTTACAACATTTAGTGTTACAACTCTCTCGTTAGATACTAAGTTTTGTTTCTAGGTCCAGCTGCCGATTTACTAAATAAACCTAAAGGTAAGAAACAATCGTCAAAATACGAAGAGGGAATCCTCGCTTCGACTCGATATTTTACAACAACGCGCCAGTTTTCAAAAGGATCTTCGCTTGTTCTCGTCTCAAAAATGATTTCCCTTCATTCCTATCTAGTTGATAGGTACGAACAACACATATTTATTGATGAAATTCAAGATTATTCTCGACGACACATCCAAATTTCCTCCACTCGTATCGTTTCAGGAGGTATACCGAGCATATTTTGTTTCGAGTTATTTCATTGGTCGGAAAGATTTTCGGAACTTTTTTAGCTTGTTCTTCGCTACGCACGGCCAATCCATTTCGTATCGAGAGGCCTATTAAGCGGGAGTTTTAAACCGAGAAAAAAAAAGTGGAAATTAAACCTTTTCAGCCAGTGTGTAATAAATGCTCCAGAAAAAAAATGACGAACACAGTGACATGATAATAATATTGTCTGAAATGAAAAAATGCACTTCAAACATAAAGTTTGACGGATGACCATTTGATCACTGAAATGATCATAGAGAAAGGAACACTAGTCTATATCATAAAGCAAAAAAAAATGAACATTTTTGTACCTAGGCTCATCACAAATAATTAATGACACCCCCCCCAAAAAAAACCCTCTTAATGCAATTTCTGATGCCCAGTTTTGATTTAAACAGTTAAAATAAGTAAAATATGAGGGTGTGCATTTTTACTTCATGTTTCAATAAACTAATAAAAAAATACAAAACAAATTTTGTGCTCCCCCTTTTTTTTACATCCACAATTTTAGGTGTGTGTTGTTCAAACCAGACTTTTTGTAATATTTCTTTCAGCTGCAGAAAGAATTAAAGATCAAACTTTGTTGCGATACTCATGAAAAGCTCTCATTATATTATTTACCTGAAAAAAAGATGTAGGATATGGGTAAATGTACATCATGTATATTGTACATAAAACAAAATCCAACAACATACAAGGAAACAACCATTTCACAAAGGAATAGCATATTAACTGCTGATTTTCTTCAGGAATCTTCAACAACAAACCAATCTATACCTAACAACATCATCTACTCTTCCTCCCCCCCCCATTTTCCAAAAAAAAAAAAGAACAACAAAATGGTCATCAACAGAGTCCTAGATTTAATCTGATGTGTACTTCTCGTGATTTTTCCTTGAAAGTTTTGCCAAAATAACAGTATTTTTGTTGCAACTTGATATTTTCACCCAATGACATTGTCAGTTAGAAATATATTCAATCCAAGACTGAAATGTAAATCTGAAAATAGATGTAGTCCACTGAAACCTAAACCAACAGAAAATTATATATCAGAGTACAGATTGATAAATACCTGTTTTCCTGAATGTAAAAATATTTTAGTGGAAACTTAGTAGCTCGAAGAGATCATCCATGTGTTCTAGAAATGTATGCTGTTCGAGTTATTGCTGGCAAATTATATGGAATGATTTCACCTGCAGGACTAAAAAAGTGAATTGAAAAATGGGTGGTGTTCAAACCATTCACGTTCGAGAAATCAAGATTTAACTGTAGTTGAACTTGAACATATGTCCATTTACATTCAGTAAAGGTAATAAAATTTGATTTTGATTTGAGTTTTGGTGTTTTAACGCCACTTTCAACAATATTTCAGCTATATCATGGCCACTAGTTTTAGTGGTGGAGGAAGCCGGAGAGAACTCCGACCATGCGCAAGCAACTGGTAAACTTTATCACTTGCGACTGCGAGTCGAGCGCACCCCTTTTCGTTATTTACAAAGCCGGGCGCGAACCCACGCCATATTGGTGATAGGCTTGTATGAGTTGTTAGATCCAGCGACCTAATTGAGCCACCCGGGCCTCCGTAAAGGTAATAAGAAATTGGATACAAGACCTTAAACAAATCACAGATTTGGAGGTGTGGGTGTGGTACTCACAGAAATCTTCTGTATCTGTAGGGTTGTCACAGAAAACAAATGTCATCCACAGACATACCTGATGAAGTGTTACCATGTATTATTCTCTAAAACAGGAAATTTGGAAAGTGTCCGACCCCCCCCCCC
>MJUT01046574.1:873406-885595 GCA_002080005.1 Gigantidas platifrons | reverse complement strand
AAAAAAAAAAATCAGTGTAAGCAAATATTTTTCTTGAAATTAGGAACTTTTATTATCTGAATGAAAGCTACCAAGTTTCATGTTTATCTCACAATGTAAATAACAATGTATTTGGAATATTCATGTGTTTGACACAACTACAAACTAGCTTTTATAACATATACAGGCGGTTAGGTTGTAATAATTCTTTCACCAGGACATTCACAAAATTACCAGCATTTACAAATATGGGTACTTAGTTTGCAACTTAGGTTGCAATAATTTTTCCCCCATAACATTCACAAACAGAATGACTAGCAATCACATAAAAAGACACACACAAAATGATTAGCATTCACATAAAAGACACATACAGAATGACTTGCATTCACATGAAGGGACAAACCAGAATTTCAAAAAATTTCACTAAGTAATTAAATTGACTAGAATGAATATGTTTTCTGTTGGCAAAATAATCAAGTACATGTATTGGTTAATATTGTTTTAAATTGAAGTTTAAAAAAAAATATTTTATTTGATCCAATGACTGGATAAAAGTTAATAAAGGGGCAAATTTAGAAAAATTATTTTCTGTAAAAGAAGATTTATCAAATTCAGCATTAGAATTCATAGATAAAAGAGAATTATATTTCTCATATACAACATGCAACAGAAGTACCTTTTCATCCAAAAAATAAAAAATCCTGAATAACAAATTCAACAACATGTTGAAGTGTATACAGGTAGTTAAGTTGTAATAATTCGTTAACCAGGACATTCACAAAACTTTTTCAACAACTTGGTTCTTGTTCAAAATATCTAAAAGAAATTGTAAAGTTTAAGATCTTGTTTCAGCTCTACTTTCTGACCTAGAAAATGTGTTACAACTGTTATAACAATATGTAGGACAATATAATTTATCTTTTGTGCCAAATTCTTTACAGAAATTTTATTCATTCTTGAAATATTTAAGAACAAGTCCTGGTTTTCAATTGAAATAAACCTTTTGACTTTCAGATGAAGTTTTACAACTTACACAATCAAAAAATTCTTTTCTGAATGACTAAATATAATATTATAATGTTTATGACACAAGGTGTCTTGAAAACTCTGATCATTGTCTAAAAATTTGTCACTTATGCAAATATCAAATACTGTTTGAAAATATAATGTTTCAATAGTAGTGTCATGTCCACTCTTTTTTTCATAAATCAAATTGCTTTAAAAAAACAGGTTTTTTTCATCTTCAATACTCTTACTTCCATTAGGAAATAACATTTATTTTACCTTTCTATTAACTGGCTCATCATTTTCAAGCAGACTATTTTCAGTGGACAGGGACGTAGCTGAGGAGGCTTAATAGTGTGCACGCCATAATTACTTTCGACGAGATGCAAAATGGTAAGATCTGGGGCCATTCCAGGGTTTCATATAACATAGAATCAAGTACAATTTTAATGACTTTGAAATACAAAAATATCCTAAAATTGTCAATAATCTGCCCTTCGTGTCTTAACAGATACGAACACCTCCATTGCTTTCTACAAGTTCACTTCAAAATCTCGGTGAATATGCATCAATTCTAGGGAAGATAGCCTGTCATTCTTCATAGTCGAACTATCACAAGTTTCAAACGTCTCAGTACACTAAGTGACATCTAAGCAGTGGCGCTTGCTACTGGCATGCTAAACAAAACACATAGCATTGTATCCATAGAAGGATAGAGAACTGGATTTACAGAATCTAGGATGATAAAAAGCAGGGCATAGGAGAGGAGGGTTCAGCCGGTACATCGGTACGGGGCCCGGAAATCCACGAAAGGGCCCGTGAATATCTGAGGGGCCCCACAGCCTTAGCCATTGACGTTTTATTTTAATTTTTTCATTATTTTTTGGTATTTTCAACTCAAATCCATAGTTTTGAGAGAGGTTTCAGCCTGTTCTCAGACCCCAAAGCAGTATTGTTCCTCCTTGCAAAATTTCTCTTGGAGGCCCTGTTGCAGTTACATCGTCATAATTCTTTTTCACAACCTATAATAAAATGAAAAAAAAAGTATCATATCGTCGGAAAAGTTCGAAAAATCGTTGAAATAGGCAAATTCGATATCCCTAACACACATATATATGACCGCTCACTTTCCTGACTTAGTACAGGTACTTCAGTAAAAAGTGACGAGGTAAAACTAGTTGGATTATAACTTGCCATTGTCTTAAGAAACACCAATATAGCCACATCTCCTCTGAACTGTCGATCGAGAAAAAAAACATAATATACTAGACAGGTAACACATGCATCAAACTTGATCAATTCGCAATTAATATTTCGAATGTACAATAGAGACTTCCGCCCAACATGAAAACAGGACAGATTGATGTACTTGAAAAATCATCCCACCCCTTCCCCCAACGTATGAAAAATAGAAATTGCATTATGTGATTTAAATAGGTACTAACTGCATTACATGTAAACCGCATCATGCTGTTTGATAAAGACCTTTAGTTAGAACAGGAAAAAATGAACACCTGCATGAAATAGTGTTGTAATTAAAGATCATGAACGTGATTTAGAAGTTGAGAGCATTTCAATGTTGATTATAAATAAGGTTGAAACAAATCACATTTTGATATCAATTCGGTTGTATTTCACTTTTTTGACAATTTCAATTACGAAGACGGACCGCAACCAGGACCAAATGAACACCTGCATGTAATTAAAGATCATGAACGTGATTTAGCAGTTTATTAATAAGGTTGAAACAAGTCACATTTTGATATCAATTCGGTTGTATTTCACTTTTTTGACGATTTCAATTACGGAAGACGGACCGCAACCAGGACCAAATGAATACCTGAATGAAATAGTGTTGTAATTAAAAACCATGTACGTGGAATATAACACTGAAGGAATTTCAATAAGAATACAAAAAAGTATTATTATTATAAATTCAATATCCTAATTTGTTATAACCTGACGATGTGCACGCCATGGCGTGACAACGTATATGCAGCTACGCCTCTGGTGGACATAGAATACAAAGTTTGAACTTAATTTTGCATTTCTTACAAATACAATACAGAAATGTTAAATTTCTTTTTACAAACAAAATTCAGGAGCATCTGAAACTTTCTGAATTAAATGAATGTATCAGTTAGAGGAGATATCCTGTCCACAATTATACCCAAAGGGCCTGCATTTGTTTGATGATGTACTTTTAAATAATTGGAATGCTGGCCAATTTTTTTAATTCATGAATTTTCTTAGAAGAAAAAAAACATATTTTATATTAATTTTCAAACCTGTATGAATATTCATGTTCTAAACTCAAAACTTGGTACTTTATATAATTTGCTAAAGATAAATTATGTGATAGTTTTATGAGTTTCTGGAATAAAAATAAACAAGATATTTTGAATGATAACAACAGTAAGCTTTATACTTATTTTTCTCTTAAAAATACACTCAGATAATTGATTTTAAAACCCACCAGTCTTTATGCAAGTTGAGAATCAGCACTCATTCTCTGAGAATTGAAAAGGCTCGATACAATCAAAATAGACTGGACAGATCTGAACGTTTATGTCAATATTGTTCTTTAGAAAAGATAGAAAATGAACAACATGTCCTTTTAGAGTGTCCTTTATATAATACTTTGAGACATGATTTTATTGAAAAAGTTGAAAGTCACTGTTCAACTTTTCCTCTTTAAATAACTCTTCTAAATTTATTTGGGTTTTAACCAATGAAAACTTAACTGTTTTAAAGGAACTTGGTTCACATATAAGTAAATGTTTAGAAATCAGAAGGTGAAGTCTTTTATTGGGCTAGCTGAATATTTTGGTAATTATTTCAGATCAAACTAGATAATGCATTAATGAACATTGGCCATTGTTGCATTGCTTTATTATTATTATTATAATGTGTATGGTTTATTGATTGTTATTGAATTGGCTCTGACCTGACTGTGTTGTATAGTCATAATACAGCTTTTCTTTTTTTCTTTTTCTTTTTGCATGCTATGATGCCTCCAAGTCCAATCATTGTAATCATTGTATTTTATTTTTTTGCAAATTGAAGGCGGAATGATGGCTATTTTTATATTTCGTTACACATTTGAATGATGGGTAAACCTATTTTTGACCATAGTTTTTATTGACAACCAATGGGATGCGTTTGTGTCAGTTATTTTTAGCCTGGAAAATTTCCCGCCATATATTCTTAGCTACAACAACAAAAACAAATACCTCGGAAAATACCTTGTTGTATATATCGATATTATGTCTAATAAACACTTTTTTGGTTTTTTCTGCAACTTATATATTTAACTATGATAATTCACGCTTTTTTGGAATGCATTTATTTATATTTATCTGTCATATAAGGTTTATTCCGTCATCGTTATGGTAAACAAACGTCGTTACGACATTACGATTATGGGCGACACCTGGTGGGTTATTATTATCTGCCCTTGCGTAAATGTTTTTAGCCTTATGGGAGGAGGTACGAAAGTTGACGTTGGCTTCCCGACTGTATGTTTAAACTAATTAAGTAAGAATATCAATGGTGCATTATTACGGTGTAAACAATCCTAATTGACAATATTTGGTTTTTAGAGGTGATTTTGTTTAACTACGTAATTAGTAGGCCCATCCCCCAAAATAAAATAAAAAACAGTTTAAATGGATCAATAATCTTACATAACAATATTTGAATTGATTTTTGGTGTTTAACGCCACTTTCAGCTATATTTCAGCTATATCATGGCGACCAGTTTTAGTGGTGGAGGAAGCTGGGTGTACCCGGAGAGAACTACCGACCCTGGGCAAGCAACTGGTAAACTTTATCACTTGCGGCTGCGAGTCGAGTGCACACTTTTTTGTAATTTACAAAGCTGGGTGCGAACCCACGCCGTATTGGTGATAGGCTTGTATGAGCTGTTAGATCCAACGACCTAACTCATTGAGCCACCCGGGCCCCAATAACTTCAACACAAAGATAGATAATTTCTGCACAAGATTACTCCATACAACCTTATGTGATACATTTTTTCAGTGACTTGCCGCAGGTCGGTAGTTTTCTTCGGGTACTGAGGATTCTTCCCAATAAAACTGATCGCCACCATATAATTTGACATATTGTTTTAAAATGACGTTAAACACCATAACCTTCACCCAAAGTTTCAATGTGGTGTATGCAAGAAATACGTGAAATGTACGGTATGATACTGTACATTTCAAACATACCGCCGGTATCTAACTTGTACAATAATTGAACTTGTAAATAAAATGAAATATGCATGTTTTTGGTTTTTCAGTTTTCTTTCTTTTTCTTTTTTTTTTTTTCTTTTTGCTTTGTACAGAAAATTAATTTATATTTTAATGGAACACCTGACCTGCATCAAGAGTGGAATTATAAATAGAACATTTTATTCAAATCTGGTTATGTGCATTTCAATTTTATCGCAATAATCGACCAGTAACAAAATCTACACACAAAGATGCATTTTTTTGTATTGTAATCTTAAACATTTAAGGCTGTCACGGTTATCCGTGTAACCGTCGGCGGTTAGATTTCAAATACTATGTCCGCTTAAAGAATTAGTAAACGGTTAATAGAAATGTGTACGTGTATACGAGATCAAGCGTAAAATACGGTTAAGTAAAAGTACAGTAACATCGGTAAAACAAAAAATCAATAACAATCTGAATTGAGATTAAAGATCAATTACATTGTCAATAAATGTTAATTTTGTCATTGTTTGTAGCCGGTGACATAAGTGTCACAGAGTCTTATTCTCCTACCCACGTATAATTATTTTCTCTGTGATATATTGCATACCAATCATTTTTTTGTCTACCTTTCTGTTGCTGATATTCGTCAAAACAACATTGAGACGGTCCCTTTTATTCATTACCCAATCAAATGTTTAACACACATCAGGTCATCACGTGAACAGTGTATCCCAATACACAACTTGGAAAATAAATATGTACGTTGGCCAATGACGTTGGGTCGTTTAACACACTGTCGTTTTACGACAAGAGCTCAGAGCTTGAGAGTACTTTTTATTTCATATTCCTGACAAACCCATCACTGTAACTCGTTTTACATGTCAATGGAAGTTAATTCAATAATATCGGAGTTTACATCGGACACAAAATTGCTTCCATCATCCATGTACACATGTATAAAGACAAGTGTAGCATACCAAAATTGTTCTTGTCATTTCATGGGTGTGATTTTAAGTCTTAAAGTTCGAAATCTTCCACAAAAAAGCCAAAAACACAGACTTTTCAGTAAAACCGTTATTTCACAATCACAATAGCTGCATGCTTCAAATGAGGCTTTTCAATTACAGATTAAACGGGATCGGTTTGGTTAATGAAGGTCGGTTAAACGGATAGTGATTTTGCTAACCGTGACAGTTACATTGTTAATAAATCAAATTAAAAATCTACAATTTTTTAAACTTATTCTCCGTTAGTCGCCTATCCACAAATGATATCTTATACGAACAAAATCTGGGTTAAAATGGATTATTGCGTCGTAAAAATAATTTCTTTGAAGTCGAACTATTGTAGTGAGTCGATATTGGCGATATGCAAATAATGTAAACAGTCAAGTACATGTGTTTTGTACGTGATATCCCATTCGAATACACCTCGATAGTTATGAATAGGTTCAAGTTCAAATTAGAGTGCCCGACATAATTTAATCGCGGTCGGACAAGACACAAACTGGATACCAAAATTAGTTACCAGGAACTTTTTACGCATGTTGAATTTAATCATTACTAGTTTTATAATGAATATACAAATTTTGAAAACAGAAGAAATTTATGTAAAATGCGAATTAGTGACCACTTTTTAGAAATAGAAAGAGGTCGTTATAAAAGATTAAAAAGAAATGATAGACTTTGCCAAATGTGCAATATGCATGTAGTTGAAGATGAAATTCACTACTTTTTCCATTGTCCAAAATATAATGATATTAGAAAAGAAATTAGAAATGAATATACAGAATAATTTTCTAAGTGCACTAAACAATAATGGAAAATATATACAGATAATGTCTTTGCCGAATCATTTGCGGTTTGTTGCTCCATTTATCAAAAAGTATTTAATACTGATGAAAGTGGACTCTATAACTGTATGATTTTACAAATTCAATTTGTCTGTATAAGACTGTCTTGTTATTCTTTTAATTTGTACTTAATTAATGATTGTCCTTTGTCTGCTTTGTATATATGTTTATGTATAATTGTATGCCATCAACCCCTGGGGTAAAATTGTGCATTTCAAAATAAATTGAAAATAAATTGAAAAAAAATAACCTTGACTCTTTAAACGGCCACCGTAAAGGGGTGCTCGACTACTGGTCTGTTTTATTTATATCGTCTGTAATAAATAATAGGTATAGAAGACGATATAAATAAAACAGACCAGAAGTCGAATACTCATTTACACACTAGTTCTATTGTTATCGATAGGTATAGTCAAATTTTGGAAATACCTAATTTGTCAAAAGAATTCGCACGTGTCTTAGGCCCAGGACAAACAGTGACGTCACTAGGACACCTGGTACAGTGCCGAAGTGTTCAAGTGATGTCATTATGTGGTCTGGGCCTAACACACGTGCGGCTATTTTGACAAATAAACATTTCCAAAAGTTATACAATACATACCAATAAATAATATATCAAGTACGTAAAAATGACAAAGAGTAAAATTATGAAAATATACATCACAAAATGAGATCATGTTACCTTACACACAACCCCATCTCCCCCCCCCCAATAATTAAAAAAAACCTGTAAAATATGTGGCTTCATTAACTTAAATGTTAATTCAAACTTTTTAAGATAGAGTGTCAAACACCGTCTTCATCCAAAAATGATTTGCGAATATGAATAATTCGTCTTTTCTCCCAATTTAAAACGAATTTAATTTACACAGGAATCGTACTTACTGAGGTTAAAGTGCAGTCATCGTGCAAGTTGCGGACTTGCAATATTAAATTTGAAACCGGTAGATAGCAAAAATGAGAGAACGATTTTATGTTGGTATGACTGTTTTTTTATGTGACCCGGGAGGGCGGGGATTGCATTTTAAATGTTTATGTAACAACACTATAGATTTAAAACAATTGTTTATTCCAGAATACTATGTAAAATATCCAGCTGTTAGTAAAATGTATGGTTTTTTCTCTCAAAAACTACAATATAAATGTACATGTACTTACGACTTTGGCCACTTTCACCCAACAAGTAGAACAAAATAATGCTGATGTAAATTGAATATTTTTGATATTATATATTTTTTTATAAACAATATCACTAGAGTGTAAGTCAGTTACCGACTTCGATCTCGGGTTCAAGCTAGATAAACACCCTCGCCCGTGCTTTGAGAACCTCGACCGCTACGCGGTCTCGGCGCACAATTTTCAAGGGCTCAGGTGTTCATCTAGCTTGAACACCTCGATCTCAGTCGGTAACTATTACTTACCCTGATCGTTTATAGGGTCATGGTTAATAAAACCAGTAATGAATAGAATCATCAAGCGTAAAAAGTGGCCGGTAACTAATTTGGGGGGCCAGTTTTATGAATAGCTTTGCTGGGGGTATTATTGTACTATAACCCATACTACACCATGGCGAATAATGCGAAGACACACGTGGATGTTTCAAACCAGGAGTTAAAGTTAATTTTAAGAAGTTACTTGAAACATAGTAACAACTGGATGGCGATTAGGAACGATATTAGAAAGCAAGTTGACCTACTACCACCTGTCGCCAGGAATTTGTAGGAAGGCGGCCAGTTTACAAAGGTCAAAAGAAGGATGTCTGACCAAATTAAGAAATCAGGAAATAAGGGCTATGTGCCAAAATGCGAGGAAGTTGGAAGAATGGTTAATGAGATAAAACTAAGAAACCAGAGATATCTAACTAAAGAGCACCCTAAACAGAAAGGGATACTGCAAAAGAGAAAGGTGACTTAGGTTTATTCCGTTTTCGCGTTTAATCATTCCCTCAAAATACTTTTGGTGAAATGTTGTAGAAAATCATTAGGCTTTACTATTGCTCGCATTTTCATTTTTGTAAATCGACCAAATCAAACCAAAGACTATAAAATTGGTATTTGTTGCTTCTCCACTAAGCACGCAACATTAATGAGAAAGACTGGATGGCTCGGAATCAGAAAAATGCGTCTGAGTGGGGCGAAATGTCAGTCGAAGGACTGTTGTTTGCGTGAGCTAGCACTATAAAAATCCAACTACGCGTTTTGGTCTAGTACAAAACGGACCTCATCATCATCTCATTGAAAATTAACTTGTTCTCATGATGATATAGATGAAAATTGCTGAGTTGCCGAAAAACAGCCATTCACTCACTCCATGGGATGTTCACTCGCTCGTATTTTTTAATATAGAAAAACAAGATGAGGTGTGCTCGACTGGCTATATAAAAATATATCTGCAATAACGAACTCTGACAATTAATTTCAAAATATTTGGTCAATTATTAAAATAAATTGTCTATTAGGTCTCCATGTTGATTCTATTTTCTAAAGTATAAAAATGAAATGTTCTAAAGTGTAAAAAAAATCATGGAGTGAGTGTAAAATGTGTAAGAACTATCTCATATTTTTTTTTACATTTAATGTTTATTTCATTGTACCATGTGACTATGGATACAGTATTAGGTCATGGTCATTTTTTTAATATTTAAATGTACAAAGTTACACGGTGTAGCATTAACATCACATTTCTATTTGCTTATGTTTTGGTGTAGTGGCTTTTACGATGCATGTATTTTTTTTATACTTCAGAAAATTAAATTAACATAGAAACCCATTGAGCAATCTTTTTTATTAATTGGCCAAACACTTTGAAATTAATTGTCAGAGTTCGTATATATAATATATTTACAAATATCTAGAAAAAGAGGGGCCCGGGTGGCTCAATGAATTAGGTCGTTGGATCTAACAGCTCATACAAGCCTATCACCAATACGACTTGGGTTCGCGCCCAGCTTTGTAAATTACAAAACAGGGTGCACTCGACTCACATCCGCAAGTGATAAAGTTTACCAGTTGCTTGTCCATGGTCGGTGGTTCTCTCCGGGTACTCAGGCTTCCTCCACCATTAAAACTGGTCGCCATGATATAGCTGAAAGTGGTGTTAAAACACCCAAAAAAAATCAATCAATTAATCTAGAAAACAAATTTTGATTTGAAAATTGATTTTTCAGAATTTTTGTCTGGAGATTTATATAATTCAAACGAAATATATTTGTTATTGCTTGTGAGAAAATGTTGCATAAAACTAAAACATTTATTGTATAATGTATCTATGAATATTTATTGTCATTCCTTCATAAAATGTAAAATGTTGTGAAAAACAAATTGTAAAACAAAATCTTTTCTTTAAAAGGCTGTAAATGAGGAGGATAAGGACGTTAGACAGACATTAATAAATGTTGATGCTGACGACGGTCAAGATTTAGACGAGGCTGGTCCAGATGATAGAGAAGATGCAAATGTAGTTGTTGATCAGGGGAACAATGTAGAAGTCGATGATGAGAGGATAGGACTGAAGAAGCTCCAAGACCGTGCAAAAACAGGAAGAAAACCTCAGCATTGGCAAGAGAAGCCAACACCAGCTATTTAGATGACATTGAAAGGGCAAAAACATTAGAAAATAAGATGACGAAGTGCATGGACAAATTTTTAGATATGTGAAATAAAATAATACTTTTTAAGATTTTTTTTTTTATTTAATGACAATTGTGTTAGTTTTTCTTTAAGATAGACATTAAGCTATCCTATATACCAAGTGATAACAGCGCAATGTGATTCATCCTTTAAATCTGGAAGCGATATATCGGTGGATATATGATTTAGCCGAAAAGGGGGTATAAAATTTCCGAAACCACCTGGTTTTAGCAGGGTGGTGCTTTAGCTATTCATAGAACTGAACAAAAATTGCACTTGAATGGTCATTGGGATTTGGTTTAGGTTTATGGTGTTTAACGCCACTTTCAACAATATTTCAGTCATATCGTGGCGGTGAGTTTTATTGGTGGAGGAAACTGGAGGACCCGGAGAAAACCACAGACCTATCGCAAGTCGCTGACAAACTTTATCAACTTTAATGTTGTATGGAGTACACATCGGCATGAACGGGGTTTGAACTCACAACTTTAGTGGCATAGGCAGTGATTGCACATCTAGGTGAATTGTCATTGAATGATCCTTACCAAACCTGTTATTTATTTACAAGGATCGGATATCTTGCATGTGTACATGGCCTCCATAGCAGGACTTTTTCAATAGATATGATTAAGCCTAACCTGTAAATCAATTGTCATTGGAAAGTCCATTACAAAGTTGTCTTTTTTTCCCCTGAATATCCACTATCGCAGGACCTAGCTTTTATTTAACGAAACTCCTTATATGAAAATTAATCAAAGCATTTTCATGGTAACACATAAGAAACATGACTGGACCAAGACTATACCAGAATCTCCTACATAGTTGATATATTTTACGTGGATCAGAAATTCAAACGCCTAGCAGAGTTTTAATAAAGGACCACGTGAACAATTGATGAAAAATGTTCGTAGAAACTAAAATATGGTTTAACTGTACATGACTGGCCCCTTCTAATGTTTAAGGACCCAGGTGGATCAATAAGTTAGGCAGTTGGATTACCTAACAACTCATACAAGCCTATCACCAATGCAGCGCGGGTTCTTTTCGGATACTATGGCTTCTTCCATCACTAAAATTGATCGCCATGATATAGCTGAAATATTGCTGAAAATCATTCAATCGATTATTACTAATGTTTATATCCACATCCTTTGCTACTAATGTTTATATCCACATCCTTTGTTACTAATGTTTACATCCACATCCTTTGTTACTAATGTTTACTCCACATCCTTTGTTACCAATGTTTACTCTACATCCTTTGTTACGAATGTTTACATCACCATCCTTTCTTACTAATGTTTATATCCGTATCCTTTGTTACTAATGTTTATATCCACATCCTTTGTTACAAATGTTTACTCCACATCCTTTGTTACTAATGTTTACATCCACATCCTTTGTTACTAATGTTGACTCCACATCCTTTGTTACTAATGTTTATATCCACATCTTTTGTTACTAATTTGTACATCCACATCCTTTGTTACTAATGTTTACA
>MJUT01046574.1:797488-809175 GCA_002080005.1 Gigantidas platifrons | reverse complement strand
TGTTACAAACAATGTTTGGGTGGCATCGACTGTTACACAACACTGCAGCCTTTTTACACGCACATCTAAGTTTTCCACTTGTACTGAACCCACATTTGGTAAACCCTTGGCCACCACGAACAGAAACGCTCCTAACAGCATTATGCAAAGATATTTCAGAAGTTTTATCAACTGTTTCTTTATCTAAAAATTGACTATCCGAAAGATCGAACTGGTTTCTTGTGTATGAACCTAATAGCATGCCACCAGACGTACCAAGTTTGTAACAGGTGTGTACTCTTTCTGTTAAAACTGCCATTACATTCCTTGGATCTCCTTTTCCTCTGTCTACATTTGGTATCGGAATCAGAACATTTTGTCCTATTTCAACCTCTGTTAGAATGTTTTCTTATCGATTCCGCATCCTTGTAGCTTGACGTTTAAGTGATTCAGCAGCTTGTGACCTTTCTGTAGAAATGTCTTTCTCATTCGAACATAGCTGACAAATTGCGTTTGATGCCTCTGACTATGACCAAAGTTCGTGAACAAATTTATTGCAAACGGAACATTTCATAAAATCAAAACGAGGCATTTCACATACTGCACATTGAACAATGTCCGTTGAAGCTTCTGATGGCACATCATGGACGGAATCATTGGCATCTGTACTCGGGTTGTCACAGGGCGAAACTGAGGAAATTTGTAGTGTAGGATCTTGGGTTTGCTTATTTTAAAGATGTGTAGCTAGATCCACTTCGTTGACAAGGTAGACAACGTTTCCTGTGGTAGTGGTGACGAATTTAAGCCCATTTTAGGACGGACGGACATGGGTTACATTTAATGCCCTGTTGCCTGTGGCAGGGGCATAAACATATGTTAATCGAAAGTGTGGTCATTATAATTATTAAAGGAAAACACTTACCTCTGCATGTAATAGTAGTACTTGGCAGTTTTCCTTCTTTCCGGACTTAATCTTTTCAAGTATTTCTTCATATTTTACTCTGGTCCATATAACACTTGTTTTGCTTGATTCAAGAATTTCCAACAATGTATTAGTACACTTCTGCTCAGAAGTTTGTGGTGCTTCTGCCATGTTCAGAGACAAAGTATGAAGTGACCACTTTATTATGTACTTCTGGTGAGTACATTTCAACCTTGTATAATTATACTTAAATAAATGTTGTTTTACATTTAAATTCATTTTTATTAAAATGACTGAAAAGGGTTAGGCAATTTGTAGAAAAAGGGTTAAAATATTCAGGCATTTTGTAAAATGCCTAGAGATTTTTAGGCATTTTACAAAATGCCTGACTGAAATAGGCATTTTGTAAATTGACTAAAATTTCAGGCATTTTACAAAATGCCTAATTTAAGAAATTGCCTGTAACATATACACACAGTTCTGTTCCTTTTTACCAAACTACAAAATATAAAGCAAAAATGCAATGATTAAAATATCTATGAAAACCAATATACATTCATATAAACGACTAATTTATCATTCTAATATGACGTCCTTCTTTCGCTTGAAACAAACGAGCGATTAATCAGATGACAAAAACTCATTAGCACATGCGCGGTTGGTACAAGATACACGGTTGTAAGAATAAGGAAGAAAAACGTGTCTATTTCTTCTAAGCCATGGTTTAGTACTGACTGTAAAGTTGCACGTTAACAATATAGAAAATTGAAAAGACGTTTCAAAATATACCCGTCGATAGAAACCAAGGAAGATATGAAGAGAGTCGAAAAAGAATACAAGAAAAAAGGACGCTAACATAAAAATGCATAGAAAAGAGATGTCAAGGAAAATAAAAAATCTAAGATCAAATAATAGCAAAGAATATTGGAATATTTTACAAGGTTCTAATAAAAAAAAAAACAAAAAACAAAAAACAACCAAATATATCGATGGATTCACTTTTTGAGTTTTTTTTAGCAATAGTAATAAAACTCCAGAGACAAATAATGAAGATGAAATTAACCTGCCAGACATTGATAACAATCTGATAAATAATCTAAATAGTGAACTAAAGGGTGAAATTACAAGTGAAGAAATTGTTTCTTGCGTCAAAAATGTGAAAAATGATAAAGCCAGTGGTGATGATTTTATAGTAAATGAATATATTAAATCTTCTATTGACATTATCTTACCGGTCTATATGAAGATGCTTAGTTGTATATTTCCTTTAGGAATTGTCCCTTATAGTTGGCTACTAGGAAATATTAAACCTATTTATAAAAACAAATGCGATCCTTTGAATCCAAAAACCTTTCGCCCTATTACCATTTTGAGCTGTTTTTGGCAAACTTTTTACATCAATTCTTCTGAAGAGATTAAGTCATTACTCTGAGCAATTTTCCGTTCTAAACGAAAGTCAGTGTGGTTTCAGAAAATGATATTCCACGGTAGACAATATTTTTGTTTTACATTCTTTCTTCGAACTTATAAAATTAAAAAAGAAAAAGCTTTTTGCTACATTTGTTGATTTTGATAAAAGTTTTTGATACGGTATGGCGTGATGCCCTATGGTCTAAGTTATTAATTAATAATATAAATGGTAAAATGTACAATGTAATTTATAATATGTATCAGAACATTAAATCTAGAATTGTCTTTAATGGTAAAGTATCGAATTATTTCGATTGTAATTATGGTGTTCGTCAAACAGTAAATATTTCACCCTTTCTCTTATCGTTATATTTGAACGATTTAGAAAAAAAATTGAATGAAAAAAACACAATCGGCTTAATTAGCAGAAGATCTAGAACAAGAACTAGACACCTACTTGAAGCTTTTTAGTTTATTATATGCTGACGACACAGTCATTTTAGCTGAAAGCAGTGACGATATGCAAAACCAAATAAATCATTTCTATGATTTCTGTAAGAAATGGAGATTAAAAGTGAATATAGAAAAGTCTAAAGTTCTGGTTTTTTCGAATGGTCGTCTACCAAACAACATTAAATTTAGCTATAACGACAAAGAGTTGGAAATTGTTGCACATTTTTCTTATCTTGGGATAGTATTTTCAAAAACGGGATCATTTAAACAAACAAAAAAACTCGTAAATAAATGTATTAAGGCCATGTATGAGGTATTAAGAAAAGGCAGAATACATAATGTATCAATTAAATGTCAGTTAGATTTGCTTGATAAAATTGTAAAACCTATTTTATTGTATGGGTATGACATTTGGGGGTTAGGTAAAAACGATATTATAAAGAGGGTCCACTTAAAATTTTGTAAACTTTTATGACGTCTAAAAGTATCCACACCTAATTCTATGGTATATGGTTAAACCATGTTGAATCAATTTTTAATGATTCAGGTCTTGGCTATATCTCCCACAACCATGACAGTTCTAATTATACTCTCATTAAATACTTTTAAATCAAACTCTAAAAGATCAATTTATTCAAAGGTGGACTAGTGAAATGATAAATTCCTCAGTTTTATTCTAACTTCAAAACATACTTTTCTTTTGAAAATTATTTAACTAGACCCTCTGAAAACAATAGAATATGGATAACAAAACTGTGCACATGTAATCTAAAAATTCCAATAGAAATGGGACGATGGAAAAATATCCCAAGAGAAAATCGTTCATGTCATTTATGTAATGAAGAAATTGGAAATGAATTTCATTACCTATTTGTTTGTAATTTCCCATATTTATTAAATTTAAGAAAAAAACTTATTCCAAATTACTACACAACATACCTAAGTGACTTAAAATTCAAAGGACTTTTATCTTATTGTAATACAAATCTATATATCAAAACATCATGTTTTATAAGGAAACTTGTTAACATCTTATAAAATTGTATTTATTTATTTATTTATTTATTTATTTATTTATTTCAATCAAAATAATCATGTATTGTAGCTATCATGTATTGTATTTATCATGTATTGTATTAACTATGTATTGTATTTACTATGTGTTATATCTGTTATCTGTTCATTCCGTCACTTATGTAAAATTTGTTTTATATGTTGACCTCATGTAATACATGTATTGTGTCTGAGCGTTATCAAATAAAATCTTGAAATCTTGGAGAATTGGGTAGATATCCACTGGAAATTGATATTGATGTAAGAATGAGTTCATATTGGTGTAAACTTATACAAGGGAAACAGTCAAAATGATCTACAATAGCATACCAACTGTTATATGTTAAAACATTTCACAATTGTAAATTTTCTGCTTGGATAAATCACATCCATAAAATCTTAAATGACAGTGGAATGTCGTATATATGAATTTTGCAAAATTGTAAATCTGAAAAATGGTTAAAATTAGTAATTAAAAATGATTTAATTGACCAGTTTAAGCAAATATGAAACTCATCCATCGAAGCATCTTCAAGGGGGGTAATTATAAACTGTTTAAAGGTGAATTACAATTCGAGAATTAGTTTGACATTTTAGAAGATAATGACAAATTACCATTGTGTAGATTTAGAACTACGAACCATAGACTACCGGTAGAAGTGGGGAGATGGAAAAATATTATTAGAGAAAACAGGTTCTGTCATTTATGTTCAAGAAGAGAATTGGGAGACGACTATCACTATATTTTTGAATGTACTGAATTTATTAATGAAAGAAAACTTTATTTTGATTTTGTCCATATAAATAGACCTAATATCATTAAATATAATAGCCTGATGTCTACTAACCCTATATATACTTTAAGTAATTTCTGTAAATTAATAGAATATTAAACAAGAGGATATGTCCTCTAAGTCTTTAGTTTAAGCATATTTTTATTTGCTAAATATAACAAATAGGGATCGGACACAAGTTTTTCCAACTTATGAAGTCTTCTCCCGAATACGATTGTTTACAATATGTAGTAGCATGCGCAATGAAATGATATAATATATATATAATATGCATAGAGATAAATAAACACAGAATGATTTTATACAAAAACATAGGTAGAGACAATATACGAAAGAAAAGAAATAAGAATACATACTTTTGGAGATGTGGGTTGGTTCTTTAGATCATTTAGACAATTGTAAATCTTTTGGAGCCTTTAATATATTTAAAAGCATGTTTAAAAATAGTTGTATTTTCTTGATATGTTAGGAAATCACTACATAAATCGTAATTCAAGAAGGATGCATTGCAGCGAAGCTGTGTTAAAATTATATTCAGTTTTCTAGGACCATAAGAATAGTGTCTCGGAATTGGCATTGAGAGTGAACTGCGGATTGCCTTTTTAAATTTAGATAATGTGTCAAGATTACGCACTGAAAGATTAAAACTATTCCATTGCCTTACTGTAGCTGGGACAAAAGAATGTCTGGTTAAAGAAAGTCTACAGAATGGAACAATAATATCATTGCCATTTCGAAGGGGGTCAATAGTCGTACTTTATGTCCTCTAAGTTTATCCACTTCTTTTCACAATTCAATATTTGTTTACTTATGTATAACACGTATTTATTTCTTATGTATATTCTGTTAATTGTCACCTCTGTAAATTGGTTATGAGAAATAAAGATATATATATGTTAACGTTTTAAACATTTATACTCAGTAATGATAATCAACATATCCAGAATTAATAATATGTGACGTGCAATTAAAACATGCAAACAATATTATTGTTACGGTTACTCAATCAATACGACTGACTTTCCCGTCGTAAAAGTAAGTATATATGACTGATTTGCCCGTCGCAAAAGTACATATTGATAAATTATCGCCTGCTCAATTTGGCAGCAAAATTTGTGAGCGACATTGTCCGCAAACGTATATATAAATTACCACCTTCCAATCAAAGTATACTATCGTATTTGTACTGTTGGACATATCAGAATCGAAATAATTCATGGAAGCCAGAAGGTGTTTTGAGTTTTAATATGGGTTGGCGGATATTAGTACATTTTATCCCTCGACTCTGGCTCGGGATAAAATACTAATATCCGCCAACTTATTTATTTCTTAAATATCCCTAGCAATGCTATTGTAAATGAGGCCTCTAATACCAGTTACAGACCGCTGTTAGAGCACGATGATACAGGCCGATGCTCTTGCAGTTCTTTTTATGTACGAGCTAAAAATTTGACCAATGTTGTAATAGGAAAATGTATTAGGTAAACTCGTTCATAAACAAAACTGTTCTCACGACAATTTTTTTTTCCATTTTATAAGTAATAACAATTTATTGTACAGGTTAGATTCAGTACTATTGAAACAAATAAAGTTGCCATTTTTGGATATGACGCGTTTTCTCTTTTCACACGAGTATTTAGGTGGAGTCCTTGGTGACTACGTACCTCGGCCTTCACATGAGTACTCATGCAGAAAAAGAAACCCGTTATCAGGGGCGGATCCAGGATTTCAGGTTAGGGGGCGCACTTAAAATAATGGCGCCAAGCGGAGCGAGGCACGAAATTTTTTGGGATATTTACGCAAAAAAATCATATTTTTTCAAATTTTATGGGGGGCGCGCGCCGGGTGCCCCCCCCCTCTGGATCCGCCCCTGGTTATATCCAATACGTACCGCTTCTTTGTTTCAATAGTACTGTATCTTTTACACATACATCCGTGTCTTGGTAGTAATTTTAGTGTATTTCATAATGAAATATCTAGACCGTATCCTTCAATGCCACTCTACAACAGCGATAAATACATGTAATCTTTTATTTGACAAATATTTAACACACTTTGGCAAACTATTTTTCACAGAATTTGGTCTAAGGGAGGTAATTGGTTTTTTTTTAATTTTATATTAGTTACTACCAGGGGAGAACACTCTATTACTTAATGCAAGCAAACATTCACACGATAGAAAGTGGTGAGAAAAAGAGTCAAACACCGTCAAAGGTTCAAGATCGTTAAATCTGAGTCACCTAATTCGGGGAGTCTGCGATCTTGCACCTCTCACGGTGTTAGACCCATCACAGTATCTTGACGTTTAATCTGGCGAAATAATAGAGAAAAATCTGTATAAAATCGGTATATTATATATATAAATACTCAAGTAATGAAACAAGTTTTTCCCTCCAAAGGTTGTCAAACTGTGTAAATTTTTTGTAATCTTCGTTCGCCCGTAAACTAATGCTACGTTGGAATGTTGGAAGGTAAATCCCTTTCATGCATAGTTTATTTGTACCAAACATTGCTTTGTTCCCAACCTATTTGTCTTTTTTCACAGCAGACAGACTTTCGTACTTTGAAAATTTAGCCATTGCGGTCATAACTTCCGGTGTACGGCAGCAAATAAAGTTGACAATAAAACGATTTCAAAAACGGAAATGACCTGAAAATATTTCCGGATTCAGGACTACTTCCGGCAGCGACAAGCATGGAGCTGACACAAGAACAACAACGTGTGTTGAAGTTGGCCAAGGATGGCCATAACTTAGTTTTCACGGGCCAGTGTGGCACAGGGAAAACGCATTTACTTAGGTGTTTATTTATTTATAAATTTGGATTCAGTAACTTAACGTTTAAATGCAGAATACAGGGGCGATCCAGGATTTTTGGCGAAGGCCTGAAGTGAAAATGAAAAGGGGATGGGTTCCAATATCGGCAAGGGGTCTGAGGGAAGTGAAGCCCGACGGAAAACTAGTATTTTACGTTTAAGGCATGAAGTGAGCCATTTTTTTTTTAAATAACAAAACTAAAAAAAACAAAAAAATTCCAAAACAAAAACCTGTCTATTATTAATTATTTGTTACATGTACAAACACAGCTCAGTAGCACCAAATCTGATAACCAAAAATTTAGACAGGTCAGCACAAAACAAAGATAAATGGAAGCATGCAAATAAGAAGGTGGGAACAATTGCCCAATGGGTTAGAATATCTCATTTGGATAAGATAAGATAAGATAATTGTATTGCTAAAAGATTTGCGCCCCAAAGGAGCAGATAATACAAACAACACACAAGACAACCATCAGATATATTAAATACATATCATATATACAGTGTGTGGCCAAAAGTATTGGAGCATGTAAAAAATCCCTATATAATCAACCAAAACAATATTTTTTCAAATAAATTATTTGTTTTAATTTGTACATAATTTAAACACAACAAATAAAAATTGACTGATTTTCTTATATATTTCAACTAAAAATAAATCCTAAAAATCAACAATTATGTTTAAATTATGTACAAATAAAAATCACTCATATAAACATAATGAGCAAATAAACAAACAAAATATAGACAATTCCGAATGTTTTGGTTGTAAAATTTGTTAACATCTATCCAGAAATGACTTCACAATAATTTTTTGAAAAAGTATGGTTTTGGTTGGTTATATAGGGATTTTTTTAAATACTGTACAGTTAATAATACTACACTTTACACTCTACAACAGCAAGGGCAAAGAAAACCACAAATTCAATTTCAAATAATTCCATTTTACACTTACTTTATAACAATAATAATAATAATAATAGAAGCAGTGGCAATGACCTATGACTAATTAAATAAATAAATAAAATTACCTTGATCTATAAATTTTCTTTCCTTTCATCAAAAAGACTATTTAAAAGTTTACACAAATTGTCTAAAATTGTCTTCAGATGACAGAAGCCAAATTAGTTTATCCTTATCAGATAAAGATTCAAAATTTTTATTATAACTTTTTATATTTTCAATAAAGGAAGATCTTGTTGTATCCAATGCACTGCATTTTAGCAAAAAATGAATTTCATCTTCTACTTCAGAAGAACATAATTTACAGAATCTCTGGTGTGCTTTTGCGCCAGTATATCTACCCTTTTCTATCTCAATATCATGATCACTAAGGCAAAATCTAGTTATAATTTTTCTCTTTCTATAATCCCCCACTCTAAATATTTTTCAAAGCAAAAATTTGACATGAACAATCTATATGTTCTTAACTTATTTGCATGGCCACTGAGAGTTATCTCTAAATAATTCTTCTTGCCATTTCCAAATATATTTTTAAACTCATAAACTAAGAATATCTGAGAAAAGGTCCTTCACAAAAGTTATTGTATTGTATTGACTTTTAAAAGAAGTGCGCCCTGAAGTATTTGGATCAGATTCAAAATTGAGAATTTTCTAAGAGGAAATTCATAACCTGTTTGTATAATAACCCAAATGGGATGTTCTAACCAGGTTTGGGTGATTGTTCCCAACCTGAATAATATACATTTTTTAAAAATTCTAGTAAAAAAAGACATCAAGACAAACATTCTATCCAAAAATTATGAAAAACGTTCAAAGCATTCTTGAGTTATCATACGATGTACAGACGGTTGGACAGACGGACGGATGAATGGACAGCAGTATACCAGAAGACAGCGTATAAAACTATCAAGCAAAATAAAAACATACATTTTATATAATTCGTTTCATTCACTTGGTGATTTATCACTTTACCAAGGGGTCCGGGTGGCTCAATGAGTTACAAATGTAGGTCGTTGGATCTAACAACTCATACAAGACTATCACCAATATGGCGTGGGTTCGCACCCGGCTTTTGTAAATTACAAAAAAAGGGTGCATTTGACTCGCAGCCGCAAGTGATAAAGTTTACCAGTTGCTTGCCCAGGGTCGGTGGTTCTCTCCGGGTACTCTGGCTTCGTCCATCACTAAAACTGGGCACCATGATATAGCTGAAATATTGTTGAAAGTGGCGTTAAAACCCCAAAAATCAAATCAAAGCAAATCACTTTACCATTCTCTCATAATCTTACTCCTTTGGCATGTTTACATGTAGCTTTCTTATTCCGTCCAGCATTCAAAGGACATGGTGTTGTTGCCTTGAAAAAGCTTGCAGTTTCTCCAGAGTTGCATTTCTTGGACACGGTACATTGACTCAAGACAATTGCGGTGTTAGAGGGGCCATATTGTTTCAAAGTGGGGTTAGAATTAAGTCCATTTCTTACTCCCCTTTGCTGACCAAACAGATTTTCTATTAGATTTGAATTGATAAATCCTGGATTGATACTGTTGCCCTTTCTGATCATAAGTTGACATAAAGAAATAAATCCTGAGATAGAAGAGTTTATGTCCTCTCTTGTCTCCCTAGTGATCAAGTGTTTGCTGACTATTCCATGTTCAGATTTGGTAACCTGATCCTCCCAGGAATTAAAAAAAAACAGAACTTCTCTCAAGTTATCCAATCTCTTATCACTCAAACTACAAATAGGTTGATTCACATTGGAAAATATATCTACTAGAATGGATGTGTTTTCCAGCAGATCCATTGAAGATGCTAGTTCCTCTGGATTGTTTAGAGTAGCCTGATATACTTTCATCAGGTAGAGCATGTCAGTACTCAAAACATCCAATGCAAGTTGGTTCCTCATTTTTGATGATGACGAAAGACAAATATGCTCCTCTGTTAATTTTCTATGTATTTTGAGACCATGACTACTGTTGAATTTGTAACAGTCCTGCCAATGATTCCACACAATCCATTTCCCATTTAAAACTAAATACCTTCCTTTTTCTGATTGGTTAATTTTCCTGCTTGATTCAATGTTATTTCTGATCTTTTTCAAAACATGCATTATGTCTTGTATTACACAAATAAAGTGTTGTGGAAAAAATATGTCGCGAAACATGTAGTTGGCCTCTCTTGGATCGACCTTAAAAAGCATATTTGTGAAGGACCTATTAGTTGATGCACCATCCAGCATGACATAATCACAAATAAACCCATTGTTGTCTAAAATGTCTACACATTTCCAAAAAATTGTATACAACTGATGTGCTGTTGCAGTTTCGGAACCAAAGTAGCAAACTGGCCACCTAAAAATAAAAATTGATTTTGAATTTGATTGCAATTAACTTATTATTAAGTGGCAGTCTCTGTAAGAATCAGACAAATTTGAAAATTAATCATGCTCAGAAAAACACATGAAAGAAACATTGTGGTCTGATAGACATAGATATTAACATAGCGGGGGGAAGAACTTTTTTCTTTCATAATTAACATTTATAGCGGGGAAAAAAGATTAAAAAAAAAATGAATCGCTAATTACTGCAACAGATAAATATTGCATAGTCCCTTACGGTTCACCGATTTTATCTGAAATATGCAACATTTTTGCCAGCAGGCAAGACATTTCAGTGTGTCAACATTTGCTTAATGAAATGTGGTTTCTGCAGCACAACTTAAGTTTGCTGTCATATTTGATTAAGATTATAAATTTTATGCTTGAGTGACTCTGGTTAGGTTTTGTGTTTAGGTCCATTTCTCAGAAACTATAAGTGATACAACAATGAAAGTTGGTCAGTAGGTAGATCTTGGATAGTATTCCAGCGTCCACTAGGCAGTTTGCCACTTTGACCTCCATTTTACGCTTGAGTGACGCTGGTTAAGTTTTGCGTTTAGGTCCATTTCTCAGAAATTATAAGACTTAAAATAAACTAACCTGAAACCTGTTAAGCCATGGAAGACGAACTGTAAGACGTGCGTTGCAAGATGGGTTTTTACTTCTTTTGAACATATGACTTCAATATTGTCATTTGTAGGATCCATATCTACAATGCCAACCAATGACCAGTTTTCACCATCTTTTGCAATGACCAGATCATCTTGAATTGTCATTTCATCAATGAGGACACCTCCATGTTTACCGAAATCAGAAATTTTCTGTTTTTCAGCCTCTTTTTTCATCCATAGAATATTGTCCTTATTGAAACCAGGCGTTTGAGTAATGCTGTTTTTATAGTATTGGAGAAGTCTTTTAGA
>MJUT01046574.1:761027-771493 GCA_002080005.1 Gigantidas platifrons | reverse complement strand
AGGAATCAAATGTACCTTTAGCTAGACATGTTATAGCTGAACAGGAATCAAATGTACCTTCTGCTAGACATGCTATAGCTGAACAGGAATCAAATGTACCTTCTGCTAGACATGCTATAGCTCAACAGGAATCAAATGTACCTTCTGCTAGACATGTTATAGCTGAACAGGAATCAAATGTACCTTCTGCTAGACATGTTATAGCTGAGCAGGAATCAAATGTACCTTCAGCTAGACATATTATAGCTGAACAGGAATCAAATGTACCTTCTGCTAGACATGTTATAGCTGAACAGGAATCAAATGTACCTTCTGCTAGACATGTTATAGCTGAACAGGAATCAAATGTACCATCTGTTAGACATGTCATAGCTGAACAGGAATCAAATGTACCTTCTGCTAGACATGTTATAGCTGAACAGGAATCAAATGTACCTTCTGCTAGACATGTTATAGCTGAACAGGAATCAAATGTACCTTCTGCCAGACATGCTATAGCTGAACAGGAATAAAATGTACCTTCTGCTAGACATGTTATAGCTGAACAATTGTTCACTTGGAGATAGGCAACCAATATTCACTCACCAACTACCAGCTTGCATTGCTTTGGAATTGGAATTGTTCTGTTCAGACCATGCATCTTCAAATGAATAATAGTATATGTGCATTTTCATAACTCTTATAGGAGAGGGAATTGTGTGCTAAGTACTAGTATACAGTTGTTCACCCTACCACACTGGAGGTGAACACCATACATACTTACACCATCGATGAGGTTAAGGTCTTACAGACCACCGTGAATCTTGAACTGTCATGGGCTCCATCGCAATAAGTAACAATGAGGAAACACCCAACAAGGTCCAAAACATTTTACGCTAGTAAGCAGAAACCTCGCCAAAGAAACAACAGAACTATACACATAGTAATATTCCGATTTTATAGTCTTTGGTTTGACCAGATCGAGGCTCGAACCCACGATCTAGTGCACTCGAGACTTCGCCTCGGTTGACAATGAATTTCACTGGGTAACAATCTGCTCTACCACTCTCTCAGCTATGTGTTATTTGTTTTATTATACTGAATGTTCTTTTCTCCTGGTTTCATTCTTTTTTATGATTTTGATGCCCTGAATTTCTGTCATTTTGATGTGTTTTATACAGATGGGTGTTTTTAAATGAAAAGTGAGCAATTTTGTCAGCTATGCCATGTGTTAGACTAAATTATCACCCTCTGCCATGTGATAGACTAAAATGGCACACGCTCCTTAACCAATGAGAAGACAGGAAATTTACATGAAATATAATAATCATACTTACATCATCGATATGGTTAAGGTTTTACCGACCACCATGAAGCTTGAACTGTCATGGGCTCCTTCGCAATAAGAAACAATGGGGCAACATCCAACAAGGTCCAAAACATTTTACGCTAGTAAGCAAAAATCTCGTCAACGAAACAACAGAACTATGCACATAATAATATTAGCAATGCTATTTTAATAACACTTAATAAAACTCCATCGATTCTGTTGAAAAAAAAACCCACTCATTAAAAAAAAATTGCTTCAGGATTAGGGTGAGTGAATGAGTTATTGTTGCTCAACGCCAATTCAGCAATTTTTCAGCTATATTATGGCGAGAACAAGTTAATTTTCAATGAAATGAAGATGAGCCCGCTTTGTTCTAGACCAACACGCTGCGTTGGATTTTTGTAGTGCTAGCTCACTGAAACAATCGTCCGCGGGTAGATATGTCGCTCCACTTGGACACATTATTCTGATTCCGAGCCGACCAGTCTTTGCACTTTCTCTTTAATGCTGAGTGCTTAGCGGAGAAGCAACAAATACCAATTTCATAGTCTTTGGTTTGACCCGACCGATGCTCGAACCCACGATCTAGCGCACTCGAGGCGAGCGCGCTAGCCATTACGCCACTGATGCGGGATTAGGGTCCCTGAAACTTAAGCTTCATTAGTTTTATTGTAGATCCGCCACTGTCCAAACGTATTCAGATATTAAATATAACCTCACCCTTTACAAATTCCAAGAATGTTATTACCATTTAATCTTTATTTTCATTTTACAATGTATAACATATAACATAGAGAAGAGCAGCTCATGGTTATTATAAACATACAACTAGTTTTAACATCATCCAAGAATATTGTCATGTCGAAACTTCCTAATCCTCCTACATATGTTAGGAACGTCACAAAACATGTATCTACTGAATTTGTATTTTTACATCCATTTCAAACTATGAATATATACCAATTTAATGGTCCGTTTGGTTTGCAACAATATTTGTATATGAACGTCGTGGGCCTAATATATATGTAAATATATATATACGACAAAAATAGATCACATATACGCACAAACATAAACATTATCGTTTAAGATTTAAAAACAAAATCAAAAGATATGAAAGGGTTGTATACATTCTATTTGTAAGTCAACATAACTACATTTGTATTTACGTAATTCAAGTAGGTGACTATTGTACCGTAACGCTGTTCGTCCTTTCCCGACAAAATAAAAGATGGCAGCAGATGAACTGCTTAGTGTTGGAATAATCCCAGTGCTTTTAATATTCTTTATTATCGCGTTTCTGTGGAATAGGTCACGGCGACCCTCGGACCTACCACCTGGACCGGTGCCACTCCCTGTCCTGGGAAATCTATTATACCTGTTAGCCGGAGACTTGAGAAAAGCATCGGAGAGTCTAAGGAAAAAGTATGGCAGTTTGTTTAGCTTATCTCTAGGACCACATTGGGTGATTTTTGTTAATGGCATAGACACTTTAAAAGATGTTTTTGTGAAAAAGGAGGCTTACTTTTCTGACAGACCAGATGTTTACTTCTTCACACACATCAAAGCAAGGAAAGGTATGGTTAATAAGCTTGTTATCTACATTTGCACCTTTCTACATATTGACACAATTGCACCAGATGTACTGTTCTGTATTTAACTTATGCAGTGATTTTATTTTCAACTACCTATCACTACAAAGTCATGAAATTCTGAATTGTGCTAGAAATTCTGAAAAAGTCTGAACAGATTCTGAACATTCTGAACATGGTCTCAAAATTCTGAACATATTCTGAACATTGTCTGAACAGACTCTGAACATTGTCTGAAAAGTTTGAACATTCTGAACATTGTCTGAAAAGTCTGCACCTTGACTGAACAAATTCTGAACATTGTCTGAAACGTCTGAACAGAGTCTGTGCATTATTAACATTGTCTGAAAAGTCTGAACAGAGTCTCAGCATTCTTAACATTGTCTGAAAAGTCTGACCAGAGTATCAGCATTCTTAACATTGTCTGAAAAGTCTGAACATTGTCTGAAAAGTTTGACCCGAGTATCAGCATTCTTAACATTGTCTGAAAAGTCTGAACATTGTCTGAAAAGACTGAACAGAGTCTCATCATTCTTAAGATTGTCTGAAAAGTCTGAACATTGTCTGAAATGTCTGAACATTGTCTGAAACGTCTGAACAGTGTCTCAGCATTCTTAACATTGTCTGAAAAGTCTGAACAGAATCTCAGCATTCTTAACATTGTCTGAAAAGTCTGAACAGTCTCAGCATTCTTAACATTGTCTGCAAAGTCTGAACAGAGTCTCAACATTCTGAACATTGTCTGAAAAGTCTGAACATTCTCTGAAAAGTCGACTGATTTCCGACATTCTTATAATTTTGTGAAATCACGACAAGTTTGATGCTACGTTGATATACAATGTACCTACATGTATGCATGTCAGGTTGTTAAATACAAAATACAATTATAAACATTTCCATTTCATGAAAAAATGCGTGCCTTATTACATCTTAAAATATAAAAATATGTTTATAGAGAAAGAACAGAAATCATCGATTAGTGAGTGACTTTGTTTTTTTTATAGTATTCAATAGCTAACATATTTAACTCGAATGAACAAATGTTAAAAATGTTGTCTTTTAAATAATTTTTGTAATCTCAAAAGGTAGGAATGATCTAAAGTAATTTTGTATAGTTTTATTTCTTTTAAAATGGATCAAGAGATGGTTAAATGAATGTGTTTATATATTTTTAAATACTTTCATTGTAAATTGTATACATGTATATAGGGTTCCTCAATGCTACACTTGAGTTAAGGCTTCAGGTATATATGGATTCATCCATGCAGAGATATGACACGGCTCTAATAAATTTAAATTGAATGGCCTCAAAGGACCATTTTAATCAGACCAAAGGACCTGATCGTTACATCCAGGTCTTTCATCTACGGAATCGAACCGCTTCCGCATCAACCAATGCAGTCGGAGTACCCGGAATCGGCAGCATGGCACTAGACCCAGAAGGTCACATTTTGGAGAGGTATTGACGCCGTTACACAGACACCAAAGAGTCCGTTTGTACAACAGATTAAGGGGATGGACATTTCGAAATGGGCGCATAATTTTGCTTAGCGGCGAGTCTCGTTTTCTCATGCAGGCGCCGAAATCAACGTTTCTCTTCCTCCTGTGTTCAGGAAGTGGATAGCTACGTTGGAGGCAGTTTCATAATGTGGGCGGTGATATCAAATTATAGCAAAAGAGAACTCGTGTATCTCCCGGGCAATTTGACGGCTGTAAGGTACAGAGACGAAATTATCCATCCTCATCTCATGCCCGTAATTGACCGACAGAGGGAGTTATTCCAACAGGACAAGGCTAGGTCACTCACATCGCGTTTAACAATGGACTACCAGAATAGCAGAATAACATCAATGTGCTACCATGGCCTTCCAAATCGTCGGATTTGAATCCAATTGAACACCGTTGGGACCATTTGTGCCAGCGTCAACCTCCACCTCAAGCAATCAATCAACTCTGACAAATGTTGCAACAGGAATGGCGAACAATACTACGAAATAATGTTAGAAAATTGATTTAGTCTATGCCGAGGAAATGTAGAGCAGTGTGACGTATCAAAAATCTTGAACTCCCTCATTTCAATGTAAAGATGGGGTGGTATAATTACCACTCACTAAATCGTACAAAAAAATACCATCCTATCTTTACAGTGAAATGAGGGAGTTAAAGATTTGTATTACGTCACACTTTTTCACCTGACTATATAGTGAGTTGTAATTATACCATCTAATCTTTACAAACTCAGTCTAATTGTGATAGACACTGAAGAAGGTCATTTGTTGATCGAAAATTTTGTCCATATATTTTTTGTAACATTTTATCGGTATCGTTGCATAATCTTCCAGACTTCTATATCATATTTCCCGAACATGTTGTATTGATACATCAATATTATATATACAAAGCATGTTAAATTTACAGATGAAAAATCAAAAACATTGGCTGTTTTGGTTGAATTTGATATTTGGTGTCTACAGGACAGTCCATGCTAGTTAAGTGTCTTTTTGGCTTTACTCTAAATAAGACACAGGGTACCAGGGTACTTTATATACACCCAGTAGTCATCAGTGCTGGATTTAGGACAAATGAAGCCCTGCGTTAGTTAAGTTGTGAGGCCCCTTACTTGGGCCCAGATGGAGGTAGACCCGGAGGCCTACACAAGCAGTCAGACATACATGCTCAAGAAATTTAGGAATAGTTAAAATATTATATAATTTCTTCCTCCGTATGAGAGGCAAAATGATTCATGGCTTCAAGCTTATGCAGACGACAAACTCCCTCCCCCTTCTATCATTTATATGTTGAGTGTATTTTATAACTTTTATTGCATTTTGTTGTTATATAAAAAAATTAAATGCAAAACCTTGTGTTCAAATAGAAAAATTTTGCAAGTTTACACATATTTATGCTGTGCTTATTTTTGGCCATCGAAGTGTGACGGTGGCGGCCTTGATTATTGATTTATACAGGGGCCCCTCGACGGGATAGAAATATGCCTTATTTATACGGCTACAGACGTATACATAGCTTGAGGTATACGGCTTGTTATCCAATCAGAATCCTTACATTTTTTAGCTATAATATTACGGTATATTAGGTCAGACATGTATGATGTACAGTTTTGGCATGATAATGGCCCCCTGGCCAACGGTGCCCTGTGCTAAGCATATCTAAGCACAATGGTAAATCCGGCCCTGAGAAGTCATATAATGTAATTGTTTATATGTACATGCAGTAAATGTACTGACAACAGTATTAAATTCATACAGTCAACCAAATTATTACGGATTTTTTTTTGCGCTCAGAATAAAGAAAATAGCAAATACCTCCTCTATGGTAACTATTTTAGAAATATTTTTTTACGAGCCAAAACAAATATGAAAATAATTGTGTGAATTGCATCAAAAGAAAGACAATTCTAATTGAAAAAAAAAGATATTAATCCAGCAAATAAATAGGGAATTATAAAGTAGAAGTATAGAGTGTAGGTCTAAGGATATGGTGTTTGACGCCACTTTCAATAATATTTCAGTTATATTGTGGCGGTCAGTTTTGTTGGTGGATAACACCACCGACCTGGCTCTAGTTTCTGACAAACGTTATCACATACTGTTGTGTATAGTACACTTCGCCATGAGCGGGATCCTAACTCACTACATTAGTGGTGATAGACACTGATTGCACAGGAAGTTGTAAATCCAATTATCATACGATCTCGATCACGACAGTTCCAGCTCGAGTGCGGTAGATCGTGAGTTCGATTCCTAGTCGCGTCAAACCAAAGATTAAAAAATGGTATTTGCTAGTTATCGGCTAAAACACAGCATTAAGAAATAAGAACAAAGACTGGTTTGTTCAGAATGAGGACATTGTATCCATATTGAGTGACATATAAACCCGTAAACGTTGGTTTCATTGGACTAACACTGTATAAATACAACTTGAACGACATTCGTAGTCACAATTTAGTGTTGATAGGCATTGCTTACATTATGTGATGCGAATCCAAATAAATGTGTTGGTCTAGTACAAATAAGACAGCACTATCTCATCAAAATGTAACTTGTTCTCACCATGATATAGCTAAAACAATTTGTTAATTTGGCGCTAAGCAAAAACCACTCACTCAATATTTCAAATATATTTTTTATTCTTGGAACAGGACTAGCAGCAGCGCACCCATGGAAAGAACAAAGAGCATTTACGTTAAATTTATTAAGAGGTTTTGGATTTGGTAAGAGGTCTATGGAATCGACGATAGCAAATGAAGCCAAGCGTTTTGTAAACGTTGTAGCAAAAGAACGGGGAAGTCCTGTATCTATCAACGGCCTAATTAACAAAGCTGTGGCTAATGTCATATGCTCTATTGTTTTCGGTAAGAGATTCGAATACGACGACGAGAAGTTTCATAATTTTGTATTCGCCATTACGGAGACGGTGATTAATAAGTACATTCCGAAGGTAAACCTGTTTCCATTTTTAAGATTTGTACCAGGTGACATGTTTCGTGTACAGCAGTGTACAGATCAAAATCAAATGGTGCGAGAGGGAATCCAGAAATATATCGACGAACATAATGCGACATTGAATGAAGGCGATGTTAGAGATTTTATTGACGCATATTTGCTAGAGATAAAACACCACAGACATGAAAAGAATACACTGTTTACAGGTAACTAATCTTTATTTTGTAAGAAAAACGTTTTCTTATGTAATACACATGTTCCTTTTAATAGGTGAATACGTTTTTCTAGCTATAGCCCGCTAAGTTTGAAAGGACTCGCTCTGAATACCACTTGTCTACATGAAGACATACGATAATATTCATACGTGGCTAAAAAGTTTCAAATCTGACATATCTTAATAAAAAAAACCTTAGAGAAAACCGAAGGGTACAATAATGTACAATCCAGAGACAGTGGCAACATTGGGTACATAGCATACGACAAAGAAAAGCATAAAAAAAAGATGAGCAAAACAGGCCCCACAAAAGAACGGGGGTGAACCCAGGTGCCCCCGAAGGGTAAGTAGTGCCTGTCTCTTACATTCATTGAAAGATCCCATTTACCGGTATTAACACCGCCACTAGGCAGGTGCTATATTGCCATCGGTATATGGTGTAGTGTTTTTGTTGATATCGGTGGAATTGCAAAACATAGCTTTTTGTCCTTTTATTTATGCTATTGTGATGGATATCCTTCGATTTTCAACATAGCTTTGAACTTTTCTAAAACAACATTATACACTTTCATTCTTTTGCAGAAGACAACCTCAAATATGTTGTGTTGGATTTACTGAGTGCTGGAACAGAAACCACTGCCACAACAATCCAATGGGCGGTGCTATTCCTTGTCAATCATCCAGAAGTTCAGGAAAATATTAGAATCGAACTTACAGAAAATACATCAGCAGATTGTCCACCACAGCTATCGGAGAAGTCACACTTTCCCTACTGCGAAGCAGTAATTGCTGAGTCACAAAGACTTGGCAATATATTGCCTATGTCACTCCCACACACTGCGTCTGATGACGTAAAAGTAGGAGGTTACAGAATACCAAAAGGGGCGGTAGTAATTCCTAATTTGGATTCAGTTATGCATGATGAGACAATATTTCCGGATTCTTACAAGTTTGATCCGACAAGATTTCTAGATGAAGAAGGCAATTTGCAAGGTCTAGAAAAGATACTACCATTTTCTCTTGGTAAGTTTGAATAGAGAGATGGAACTATTACAATGTTCATCGTCTTAAGGGGGTACCATACACTACAGGGAGATAACTCTTTAAAATCAGTTGAACGTTTTGATCATATGATGTGTGTATGCAGATTTCAAGCATCTCGGTGATCAAAACCACAGAGAGAAAATCTGCTATGTGGCTAGTGAATTTATAGCTCTGAGTATGTTGGTTGGAATTTGTTAAAATTTTGATATTTATTACAGTGGATATATTCAAACACACTGCCAAAAAAATAAGAAAATTACACGAGCAGATCAATTTTACCTGAAGTGCAGTCAATATCCATGTGCTAAATTTTACTATCCATTATGGATTAATACATGGCCTTTTTCATATTGCCCTTGTTATCAGCACGAGACCTTGATATCGGGCCCGAGGGAAGATGTCAGTCGAGGGCTGATGACAAGGGCAATATGAAAATGGCCATGTATTAATCTATTTATCACATATTAGTATAAACATATTTTATTTGCTCAAATATGCAAAAAGGATCAGACACAAGGTAAACAAACTTATGAAGTCTTCTCCTATATACAATAAGTTACAACATTATTTGATAGAGCATGCATGCATATGAATATGTATTACATTAATATGTGTAAATTGAAGAACAGAGAATGAAGAAAGGAATTAGAGAAAGAGAGAGAGGGGTTGGTGGTGATGGTGTGTGTGATTGTTCATTTGGTGAACCACTTAAACAAGAAACCTTTCAGACCTCTTTATATATTCAAACACGTGCTTAAAAATAATTTCGTTATGTTCATTTGAAAGAATAGGATTACCACTGGTTAAAAGCTTGAGGTATATAGCACAGTCATTATGTAGCCAGCTGAGATTGTATGGTACCACCTTAAATGGACTACGGTGTGACGTGAGAAAATAGACCTGAATCTTTATATAGCTAAATAGCGCCACATCCTGTAGAAAAAGTGCAGTCAATATCCATGTGCTAAATTTTACTATCCATTATAGATTAATACATGGCCTTTTTCATATTGCCCTTGTTATCAGCACGAGACCTTGATATCGGGCCCGAGGGACGATGTCAGTCGAGGGCTGATGACAAGGGCAATATGAAAATGGCCATGTATTAATCTATTTATCACATATTTTGTCAGGGCAGATAATATGTCATTCCCCTTCACAAGAGGGCAGATAACATACCATTGCCCTCGTAATATGTTATTGCCCCCGAGTCAAATAAAACGCCGCAAATTATGCCTTTATTACACATGCAAATTCGGCGTTATTTCATTAAAATATGTGATATGGTCTAATATTGCACATATATTACTTTCTTATCGTTAACTTTAAAAATATTGACATAGATAGATATTTAAAAAAATCACAGGGAAAATCGGTAATGCATGTCAATATTATATAACATTTAATGATTCAATTTGATTTGTTTATGGTGTCAAACATTCGTAGTTACACAGGTAGCGTTTTAAAGCTAAATAATGAAATCAAAATTATCCCATGTATTAAATATTATGCAACATTACACTGTTTTCTGAAGAAATGTTCAAAATGCAAAAAAATTCATATTTCATTCATTTCACGTATTTCTGATATTTTTATTCTCATGACTAAATGGAATATCAACGTTCTTATTAAGTACTTTGATATTCATATAAAATAGATATTTTTTTTCTTTGTATAGGAAAAAGAGTCTGCCTTGGACAAGCTTTGGCAAAGATGGAGCTTTTCCTGTTCTTCACCTCGATCGTACACCGATTCAAAATCTTACCACCAATAAATGAAGAGCCACCGCCAGCAGTTGGTAGTTTGGGCGTTTTACACGAACCAGAACCGTTTCATGTTCGATT
>MJUT01046574.1:737783-750981 GCA_002080005.1 Gigantidas platifrons | reverse complement strand
TCATTTTAGCAACTGTCTATTAAATAATGGCAATGTATTACGTCCTCATTTATTACAAAAAACGTTTTATAATTATATATGATCCTCATCGAATAACTTTCAATGAGTCATCAATATGAGACAAATCGAAATATCACGTAATCTGTTATGTAATATGAAGCCTAATGTAATTATTTAGTTTGTTTATGGGGCTTTAAAGCAATTTACAATCTGAAGTATTTTCAATATCAAATAATTTCATTTTAATTTAAAATTGTTTACTATTTTTATACTCAAATATACTAATAAATAGATGAAAGACATCGAAATACGCAGCTTGATACGTTTGCAGTCATATCACATATAGTATCGATACAGCAGTCTATATCAAGCTAGGTCTACTGTATGACTTCCTTGCTATCTTCATATGTATAAGCAATGAGCAGAATACAATCTCAATGGCTTAATCGTAGTTGTGTGACGAGAACTGCTCACTATACCATATATTGTTGGTTTCTTTACTCTTTGCTTAAAGACCTTTTCCGACTTCGCTACACTAGTTCAGCGATAAAATCATCATTAAGTATTATCACATATTTTATTGAAATAAACGCCGAAGTTGGATGTGTAATAAAATCACAATTTGCGGCGTGTTATTTGCCTCCGGGGAAATAACATGTTATCTGCCCTCTTGTGAAGGCCAATAACATGGTATCTGCTCTCACAAAATATGTGATAAATAGATTAATACATGGTCTTTTTTCATATTGCCCTTATCATCAGCCCTCGACTGATATCGTCCCTCGGGCTAAAGCCATCGGGACCGATATCAAGGTATCGTCCTGACAAAAAGGACAATATGAAAAAGGCCATGTATTAATCTATAATTATCTGGTAATGTCATAGCCATGTAAGATTATTTGTGCGTATCTTATCCGATATTGGAAATCCTGTTTAATGTGGTTAACTTGCTAACGATGATAAGAAATAAATTACAGTCAAACCTGTATTAAGAGGTCACATTTGGGGCAAAGAAAAGGTGGCCTTATAAGATAGGTGACCTCTTAAGGACACACACTTATATAAAAGATAATTCATGACTTAAGGAGAAACAGTTTGTCGTACTGTAATAGCATGCTCTTGTACAGATGATTTAATAGTCCTCTGTTTAT
Source organism: Gigantidas platifrons (assembly GCA_002080005.1). Lineage (NCBI taxonomy): Eukaryota > Metazoa > Mollusca > Bivalvia > Mytilida > Modiolidae > Gigantidas > Gigantidas platifrons. The sequence goes on along the minus strand of MJUT01046574.1, from coordinate 749,830 downwards.
TATTTTAACGTGTGACATATCAAGCTTGACATCATAAATTTGGATTTATTTTCAAGAATAATATCCCGTTAGTGAAATAAATAGTGTATTATCACGCTATTTGTGATGTAACTTAATTAACGCTTGAAACAGATTGTCTTTGGAAACTCTAAATATTTTGACCAACATCATCAAAAAACATTTGAAATAGTTTAAGAAATAGTTTAATAGAATTTACAACTTCTCAATATGTTTTTCAATTTTTTAAACCTATCACTGAATTATTTTATTGGTTTCATTGTACAAATACATGCATACTGGAATTCAATCAATTTATTCATGTGGAACAAGAAACGGCTTACCCTTCCGAAGTACTTGAGGGGGGAGGGGGGTCATTTCTCGACATTTAGTTTTTGTTTTGTTGATCGTTGTTTGTCCTTTTGTATTATTTATTTCTTTAGGATATTGTATTGTGTGTCCTTCGTCGATTTACGGATTCTGATTACCCTTTTGATATCTGCAATCTTCACTTCCACTGCTGTGTTGTGTTGTGTTAAGAATTCCAAAACATAACCGTGATCAGGAGTTCAATGATAAAGTATGTAACCTCTTATGTTTCCCTCCCAATTACAGCTACACGAATATTCAACTTACATTTAATTGCGTTTACATTCTGTTTTCGTACATTTCGTTAGTGGCGTTTACATTCCGTTTTCGTACATTCCGCTAGTTCTGTAGAGTAGAACGATGCGGACTGTTGTGTCAGTGATCCAGTATTATAAAACTGCAACTCAACATGTTGTCCTAGTGTACGGCTGAACAATTGTTCACTTAGCTTTAAACAACAGCCACTCGCTAATTACAATGTATAATAATTTATTTTTTCTCTATGTATAACAGAAGCAAATCAGCAAAACAATTATCTTCGGATACAAATAAGCAATGCGTTCGTTCGATAGAAATCAATCTGCAAGTCTCTGAGTATATTTATTAGACACATCTGTTGGAGAACGAATGATAACGTAGACAATAATAGTTATTACATATAATACATGCTGTAGGGTTAATTCAACCCGTTTTTGAATGTCAACTAGTTCATGTAGGTATTAAAACCAATCGGTTGCAACTCGTAGGAATAAGTGATTCGATGTACGTGACATACAGCGAAGCAACATTTATACATAATTTTGCAATTCCTTTACATACACACGGAGGATTATAAATACATTTGGTACAAAATTATTGAAATGATGTTGTGTTCTTGTCTTTTAGACTTATTAGATAAAATGGTAAATATAAGGGTGTTCCCAATGCGGACATTATATCGATTTATTATTACACAGGATATAAAATTATGAAAGCTTGATCATATAATACTTGATATATAGAGCTGTTGGACACGTAATTACTTGTACGATGAATCAAATGTGGCCTTCATTTTCATCTAATGTTGTTTTGGAGCAACAACAATAACCACACTGAATACAGCGTTGTTACAAAAAATAGAAATGAAGATGATGATATGACTGCTCAAATGACCTTATTATACCAGTCAGACAGACAGGTTGACATTAGTCTGAAAAATAAGTACAGAGCTGGTATTTCTATTTCATGGTCAGCCTAGACCTAATTTGATGAGTCAATATTGGGGAACTATATTTATATTGAAGAAAATCCAAATAAAATATAACGGACACAACAAAAATCAGTCATGTGCGCGTCAGATTTAATATATTTTTTTCCATTTGATCATATTGTAGTTTATGTACATTTGTATATTTATAGCGGTGTTAGTTCGAATTCCACTCGGACGAGGTGTACTTGATATAACATTATATGATAAAGATTGTCAGTGACTTGCGGCACAATTTAAAGATATTACATGTGTATATTATAATAAATAACAACAATAGATAAAATACTTCAAACGAAAACATTTACAACTACCTGTGCAATCAGTACATAGCACAATTAAAAATGTGACTTCGTATCTCGGTCATGGCGATTATGGATTATGTGATAAAGTGTGTCAGGCACTTGTCACATGTTTTCTCTGGTTTCCTCCACCAATAAAGCCGACCGCAACAATATAGCTGAAATATTGTTGAAAATGGCGTTAAACACCATTGCACTAATTCCTGTATATTTATTAATCCCAGTAAATGTATTTTCATTAATCGATTATTGGAAACTTGACACGAGGTTTATCTCCATAATGTACAAGCAATCACATCGTTTGTTATTGTATAATATTTTCCTTTCTTCAATGTGTGGCATTTTATTTATTTAATTTTTTTGGGCAAAGGCCACTGTAGAGATTACATGTGCATCTGATTCATTTTCTTATTTCCGCTGATTCCGCTGCAACGGCATCTCGGCTAATTATTCTACTACGTCAAATTATAGTTGACGGTTACGAAATTACACGAAGTTTGCACTAACTAAGTATAACAATGAAATGTGGATGTGTTCTTGTATCCTCCTTGACTTTGTAGAGTTTATTAGATATACATACAGACTAAGCGAGCAGGTTGAAGATACCGAAGAGATACTCAAAAGCCATAACTGGAAAACTGGCAGACTGTACATATGACAAAAGAAAGCAAAGGAAGAGGCAAACAAAATTGGATAAACCACTTTACAGAAAACTTAACATTGAACTCGAAAACAAATAAATAGTCGGGGTCAACAAAGGCGCTCCTGAATTATATGCAGTTCCTGCTCCATTAGTGCCACCCATATATTAGTTACACATATCAAATAGATCGATTTACAAGCACCACTATCTCGTATCTGCATGTTCTTGCTTAGACTAACACAGCGAATAATATCATATATAACAAAGTACAAAGCTCTTTCAATTTACATGTAATTCCTGCATGTGTTAAACTGATCTGTCTATGTTGTTCTTAACAAACAAGATTATGTTTATACAATGTTATTGCAGCAAGCCTTATGTAATCAATTACCACAGAAATGTAGTAGTATCATAAGTATAGACGTAGAGTCTGTATTTAAATACTGAAATTGAAATACAATCATAGAAAGCTGTAGAAACTGTAATAGTATTGAATTACAAGGAACAAGTAATTTATTCTTATGTAAGAATAACAGTGTTGAATTACGAGGGTGAAGCTATATATTATTATGTAAGAATAACAGTGATGGTTGAATTACGAGGGCTACTTAATATATTGCTTTCTACAAATGACACGAAAACAACACTGAACACAGCAAATAAAATGCTGTTAAAGATTGTCACCGTATATAAAAATGAACATTGATAAAACATAGGCTACATATATAGAGACGTAAACGTCTACATTTAAACACTGAAATTGAAACAGAATCGAAAATAGAACTGTAACCGTACTGATTTCAGAGGAACAAGCAATATATTGTTTATGTAACACTAACATTATTGAATTACGAGGAACAAACAATATATTGCTTATGTAAGAATAACTGTATTGAATTACGAAGAACAAACAATATATTGCTTATGTAAGAATAACAGTATTGAATTACGACAAACTAGTCTATGTAAGAATAACAGTATTGAATTACGAGGGACAAGTGATATATTGCTTATGTAAGAATAACAGTATTGATTTACGAGAAACAAGCACTATATTGCTTATGTTAGAATAACAGTATTGAATTAAGAGGGCTGTGCCGTCTATTGCTATCTACAAATAGCATGATAACAACACAGCATTACATGATTTTAAGATTGCCACACTATACAAGATTCAACATCGATCAAACAATTTGTACTCCTTAGACAAATAAAAAACAAAGATAAATATAGATTAACAGACATTGATGAAAATGTCTATTGTCAGAGCTATGTATCAAAGTTCTGACAGACAACAGAAGATATATAAATGAAATGTTTCCTGTTTAATCTGTGGATTATATCAGATTCGCGAAACTAGTGTTCAATGAAGTTTTATTTTACAAAACAAGATCATTAGACTCGTGTGGCACCTTTGTTATATGAAACATAATTCAGACAGAATGTCACATGAAATAAAAAAGGACACTTTATATGTGTGTAAATGTAGATTAGAATGGGGATTAAAGTAATAATTTTTTGATTAGAATAACGAAAAATCAAAATATCTTTTAAACTATAGATTTTTGAACAGCAAAATAAACGAGAGTTTTATTTAGAATTAGGAGTGCTAACTAAAAATGTTACATTAATGCTTCTTATTGTTTTGGCTGGGGCTGCACTCATGAAATTGTGTATTTTGGTCCTATTTTGTTGTCATTTTTCGGGTGGGAGTAGATGTACTTTATAGAAGAGCCATCGGTACGTCATGTATCTTACCTGTAGAATCTTTCTCTAAGCCACGTGTACTTTAGACGAGCCTGACAAGCATTTATCTCATAAATTATTGTTATATTTTGCATTTTTTGTAAAATGGGTAAAAAGTCTGACTTATCTCCGGAATGCCAAAATTTTGTAAAAAAGTTGTTTGCCTGTTTAGTAAGGAAAAGGCAACGAAGAAGCAAATTGTCTCATTTGATAGGGTATATCAAAGGACACATAAAGCTTTGGGTGTGTCTTACACTTCAGTGCACCGTATTATGAATGGTAAGAGGCCTTGTAAGTCAAATAGACCCCAAGAAAGAGCTAACATTTTGGACGACTTTGATCATTGTGTTATTAAAAGAACAATTCACGGTTTATATTCACGCACGGAAAATTGCTCCGACCGTCTCAATAATACATAAGGAAATAAAAGATTCTATTAAAATATCAAAGTCTAAACTTACTCTAACTCTCATTTATCATGGATATACTTATAAAAAAACATTTCGACTATTACTAAAAGTGTTTTTAATCAAAGTTGGTTTATCTCATTTAATTAATCCAAGTACAGAAATAAAATTCACTGAATTAAAACGTTTAAAAGTACTATTTTGGAATAAATTAATGCAATGTTTACCTTTTAAAGGTATCCATTAAAGACTTGTATGATTGATTTCTCGTTATTTGTATCATTAATTGCTTTTAAATAACAACAACAATCAATTAAGATAAAAACAGGAAATCTTATCTTTGATAGTATCACGTCATGTATGACGTCATCCAACCAATAAATGATTGTTATTTTAACCAAGAATATATAGCAAATGAGTATATAAATTATTATCGATTTTAATGTTCTTTACGTTTAAATACATCAAGATTCATTCGTTTTATAGTGTTGTTCAACTTATACAAAAACAAATGTTTTAATATACATATGACTACAATATGTACCTTTATTATAGTTTTACATAAGTGCACCGGTGGAGTAATAGTTAGCGTGCTCGCCTTTACTGGGTAAGCAAAAGTCTCTAAGTTTGGTATTAAAACTGTTGCTTCTCCGATAACCACATACCATTAAGCAGTAAGATCAAGCAAAGACTGGTTCGTAATCAGGATTATGTGTCCGAGTTGAGTGAAATGTCGACCCGTGGACTGTTGTTTTAATGAGCTAGCACTATAAATATCCAATCAAGAGTGCTGGTCTAGTAAGAACATCACTATTATTTTATCGAATGTAACTTGTTCTCGCCATGAAATAGCTAACCAATTCTCATTTGAGATCAAGCTATCCACCAAAACCGGGTTGAACTCAGGTGCTCCGGAAGGGCATGGAGTTACTGCTCCATATGAGGCACATGTCGTGTTACCCTTGTTACAAACCCGATGAGAAGTCAAGATCTTTGTTCTTGATAAGTGAAGTATACATACAACATTCATGATATAATTTTGAAATGCACAGAGACAAAGTACACGCTTACGATCGTTATAATATATGTAAACACTACCAATAAGCCAGAAGTAAAATCTACTGACATTCTACATACATCATGATGTCTTGTTGTCTTGCTATCTCATAAGAGGATTTTTTTGTCGTCAAGACGTAACTACGAAAAGTATTATAATGAAAGTAATTAATAAAGTACTGTTTAAATGTTATAGAAAATAAATATTATAAAATTTACTGCTTCTTTTTTGGTCGTTATAACTACCAAGTGTATTATAACGGAAGTAATTAATAAACTAATGTTTAAATATTAAAGAAAACAAATGTTAATACAATTTGCTGTTTCCTTAGCAAAGAAGTTAATTGAATACAGTTACCGTCAATAATTGAGTATTATAATAATGTTCAAAGGAAAATATCAAAGAGCGTTTTGAATTTTCAGTATCATAAATTGCTTTGTTCATAATCTGAATAACAACTGGTTAGATATTGATTAACGTTGAACTGTTTGCACAACCTTTAAATAAGAAGACTTTGAAGATACCAAAGGGGTAATCAGAATTCATAAAACGAAGATCAGATAACAAAATGGTCTAAAGAGAAAGGACAAAATGACACCGAAAACTAACGACCGACCAAAACGAACCCCACTAAAAACCGGTGGTGGACTCAGGTGCTCCGGAAGAGCGGGCAGTTACTATAGGTACTTATATATTGGAATAAACAATTTCGCCAATAAAACCTTCATAATATTTATTCACAAGAGTAATTTGATTATATATATCACGAAGTTAATGAGGGTTTGGTTTATAGTGTTTAACCCCACTTTCAACAGTATTACAGTTTTATTGTGATGGTCAGTTTTATTAGTGATGGAAACGGTAGTACCCGGAGAAAACCACCGACATGTCGCAAGTCACTGACAAACTTTACCACATAATGTTGTATCGAGTACACCTCACCATGAACGGGGTTGGAACTAGCAATTTTAGTGGTGATAGCTGCTTATTGGGAGTGAATTAGAATAACCACACTAGCATCAATAATAAGGAATGTTTGGTAGATTTTTTTCTTCTCGTTTTGTTTTGCTTTAACATTGTAGGTGGGATAAATTTTGTATCAAGGTCGTTCCATTGTCTACACATCTCATTGGAATGAATGAGTGATTCTTTTTTAATGCAAAATGACCATTTTTCAGATATATTTTTTGTGGATTTGAATTTGAATTTTTGGTGTGTAACGCCACTTTCAACAATATTTCAGCTATATCATGACCAGTTTTAGTGGTGGAGGAAGCCGAAGTGCCCCGAGAGAACCTCCGATCCTGTGCAAGCAACTGGTAAACTTTATCAATTGCGGCTGCGAATCGAGTGCACCCTTTTTGTAATTTACAAAGCTGGGCGCGAACCCACGCCGTATTGGTGATAGGCTTGTATGAGCTGTTAGATCCAACGATCTATCTCATTGAGCCACCCGGGTCCCTTATTTTTTGTGCATCATCGAGAGAACATGTTATCATTCAATGAGATGATGATGATTATGATGTTCGCTTGGTACTAGATTTTTATAGTGAGCTAGCTGATTAACACAACAATGTACATCTAGACTTATCACTCTACTCGGCCATATCAGCCTTATTATTATCGCACTTGCTCATCAATGCTGCATACCATTTTGATAGTCTTTTGTTTGACCGGATCCGGTTTTGAAACAGGAATCTATCTCTCTTGATAAACACATGCTAATCATTACAACTGTGATCTTTAAAGTTCTTAGGATCTTGTTATGTATTGTACTACAAACTGGTTAATAAAGTGTTCAATCTATCGCTTTAGGAACCTGCAGTATTAAATAATGACTATGCATTACGTCCGAATTCAGTACAAAACTGTTTCATAATTAAACAATATCCTCATCGAGTGACTTGGAATGATTTATCAATATGAAACAAATCGACTTCATCACGTAATCTGTTACGTAATATGAAACCTAATGTAATTAGTTAGTTTGTTTATGGGCATTTAAAACAATTTACAATTTGAAGTATTTTCAATATCGAATAGTTTCATTTTAATTTTAGATTGTTTACTATTTTTATACTCAAATATATTCCGTAGATTTGACATCAATTTCAAAAAAATTTCATGTACGAGGTATTAATATTTCTTTTACTTTTCTCTTTCTCTTAACTTTCCTTTAGAAGGCCACAGACTAAAGAATCAAAAATAAATTAGTAGACCCAATGCTAGCTAATAAAGTAAATGAAAGGGCATCGAAATACACATTTTGATGCGTTAGCATTCGTTTCACATACAGTATAGCTATAACAGTCTATATCAATCTATATCTACTGTATGACACAATATTGCCTTGGACTGGACAAGTAGTTCATACAATACATGTAATATCTAAGTGATACCGTTTCACAAATACAGACGATGAAAGTAATAATTGTTTGTGAGTGTTTATTTTGTACTATCCGGATCATTATAGCAAGTCGTGCTTGCTAGTTAAAACAGCTTACCCCTCGGGAGCACCTCAGTTCATCCTCGACTTTCAGTGGGGTTCGGTCTTCTCCGTATTTAGTTTTATGTGTTGTGTCTTGTTGATTATTGTTAGGCCTTTTCTCATTTTTCTTTTAGCCATTGTGATGTCAGGTCTTGTTTGATTTACGGATTCTGATAACTTCCTTGGTATCTTCATATGCTTAAGCAATGAGCAGAATATCATCTCAGTGTGCAAATTCCAAAAAATGGTTCAACCATAGTTGTGTGATGAGAACTGCTTATTATATCGTTCCTTTACTTAAATATCTTTTACAAATTTGCTACACTAGTTCAGTGATAATATCAATATTAATTATTATCTTTTCATGTCATTTTCATGTAAAATTATTTCTGCTTATTAATATATATATATATACACTATTAAAACTACTGTTTTTTTCTCCCTCAGACATACGTTATCTTATCAGATTTTGACTATCTGGTTTTGGCCATGTGGCTTACTTGTGAACCATACAATTTTGAATTTTTTGGTTTCCCATCATTTTTCTATGAGCGTACCTAATGCGTCGTGCGGACTAAATTAGATATCTATCATCAAAGGAAAAAGTTAAGCACCCCCATGTTTTTTTTAAATGACAAATGATACGACAGGTACATTTGTATCACGAGATTACTGACCAGATAATTTCAAGAACGGAATGGTGCCCTATTAGGACCTTACATTAGCTGTAAGAAGTCACACACACAATTCAAGAAAAATTTTAATTTAATGAATATTTAATCACAATATCACAAGGTAAGTTTTTGCAGTAAAACATGTCCATTTTGAGCATTGACCTTCACAGTTCAAAAACCACGATAAGATTGTAATTTCACTTTCAAAACGTCACATATGAATCACTTGACATATATTGTTCAACGTTCAGTACCGGGTGTAACCCCTACGTGCTTGGATGACGGCCTCAACCCTGCGTCTCATCCCACCAGTTAGATGTCGGATGTCCTGTTGTGATAGCTGATGCCATTCCCAATGCAATGCTGCTTCCATCTGACGAATGTTTTGCACAGGAGGTTCCCGAGCATGCATACGACGGTCTAACATGTCCCAAATATGCTCTATGGGATTCAAATTCGGGCTCATGGCTGGCTCTTGAACGATGAGGCCTGGAGTTGGCATCCATATACACAGGCCTTGTAGTTAGTGGATGGTTGTCGAAGTGAGGACAACAACTGGTTGCAAGACATCTCTGATGTACTGATCCCCAGTTAGGTTGCCTTGTATGGTGACTAAATCCAGCTTGCAGTCATGAGAGATACACCATTACTGAGCCACCACCGTAAGGGACAGTTGGCTGGATGTTCCATGGGGATATAGGCTGCATTTTCGTGTCTCCAAACCCTCATCCGGCCGTCGGCTTTCGTCTGACAAAAGGATCTTGCGCCATGTCCTTAAATTCCAAGCACGTCTTGCTAAACACCATGCCAAACGTGATCGTCGATGTCAGTCTGCCAACAGTGGACATTAAATGACTCTCCTTTACTCAAGTCCCGCTGATTTCAGACGGTTTCTAACTGTTCCTGTTGACATACGTCTATTGGGCAGCCAGTGTTGTTTTAGTACGAGACTCGTTGCGAATGACATCCGTCTAACCAACCGCTACAATGCCCTGTCGTCACGATCAGATGTTACCCGTGGTCTTCCGGATCTTAGCAAGTCTTTCACATTGGTGGTTTGTGTGCGTTTTCTCACCAATCAGGTGACTACAGTATAGTGGTACCCCATTTGACGTCCAATAGCTTTGAATGACATCCCTGTTGTATGGATGCCGATTATGTGCCATCTTTGTGCTTCTAATATTCGCCTTCGTACCATGCTTACTGAGAATGAATACATTTTTTAAAACACCGGCCTTAAATACCCAAATTCGAAGCGTGAACATACTGAATTTTGAGTATTGCATGAGTGGCATGGTTCACGTGCATGACTAGTATATTGGACATAGTGGTCACACCTGTGAGCAAATTTTTTTAATCGAACATTGTTCTTGCTATAACCAATATAAATATTAGAATCTAAACTTAGTGTAGCTTATTATGTTTTAATATATCATTGGGAGATTAACTTTTTTCTTTGTGTATATGTTTTTATTACTTCTAGTGTATTCAATTAATTAATATCGGTCCTTAAAGGACATATATATAAAAGATAATTTATGAATTAAAGAATGTCGGTACTTTAAGGACATGTATATAAAAGATAATTTATGAATTAAAGAATGTCGGTACTTTAAGGACATGTATATAAAAGGAGAAGAGCATGCGCAAGATGTAATGGTCGTGAAATAGAGCTGTCCTAAAAATGGGAAATAATACTGGAAGAATTAATTTCTTAATCTCCAACAGCTTCAAAGAAATGTCATATGTCATTTGACAATCGAATGATTGCTGAAAATTTTAACAAATCTGTACTTAATTAAACTAACATTACCTGTAATTAGCGAACCGGTTTGTAAATATAAACAAAGATGGCAGCCCCCACAAAAGTAAACAATCCAAACGTGGAAGTACTAATAGACCATAAACAATCTGAATTACCATCCGAAAATACATTAGAAACACCTAGCAGACCTAATAAAAGACCAACTCCTGAAAGTCCAGATGATCTACCCGCAACTGCAAAACAACAAACACGACAAACGAGGCATCGTAGCACATTAGTGGGTGAAAAAGGTCGTAGTGCATCAGTCAGTACCAAAAAAACTCCAGTGCAAAAAAAAACTATCACTGTACAAGTAATTGAGGCACTGACTAGTCAAGAAGTTCTTGGAAAAATCATCCCCATTTTGTCTGACAAAATCAGTGAGTCAATAACTGATTCTATAAACAGCTCGGTCGAGGCTAGCATTAAGGCACTGATGGACGAACATATTAATCCATTAAAACAAACACTAAAAGAACAACAAAAAAGAATCGACGAACAGAAAGAAATGATTTCTAAAGAGGCACACCTTGTAGTCCAGTGTATTCAAGAAGAACAACATTTAAAGTCCTCATTAAAGGAAAAAGACAAGGAAATAAACTCTTTACATGACATTGTCAATAATCTAGAAGTCCGTCTTGAACACCAGGAACAATATTCTAGGAGGACCAGTCTTCGATTCCATAACATTGATGTACCCGTAGACGATAGAGGTCATATCATTCACCCAGTTAACACAGATGACATCATAGTAGATATCTGCAAAAATAAACTTAAACTAGACATCAGCATCAATGACATTAGCCGGTCGCATGTTATTGGTAAAGTTAGAAACGGAAAATCTCAAGTCATTGTTAGATTCTTATCATACAGATGTCGCGAAAAAGTGTATAATTCCAAAAGAAATCTCAAAAATGATGCCAACAGAATCTTCATCACAGAAAACTTGACAAAAACAAGGACAAACCTAGTAAAATCCCTCGCTGAGCTAAAGTACAACCAAAACATCATGACCTACTGGACAACGGACGGTCGTGTCTACGTAAAACTTAACGAAAGTAGCAGGAGAACGCTCATACGGAACCATGATGACATCAGGAACTTACTTAATGCCTCTGACTATGATATAAATTAAAATTAAAAAAAAACTAAGCTACTATGATATCAGATTAATAGTTATTGTTTTTTTTTTTAATTTTTCCTTGTCATTCATGTACTGAATTGTATGTAAATATTTTTCTTCCACAAGATTTGTATCCACCAAAATCTACTATCCTCCTACATTTTCATCCCCCATGTAACTTTTATGCAGTA
>MJUT01046574.1:677055-702510 GCA_002080005.1 Gigantidas platifrons | reverse complement strand
GACAAATAGTCCACCAACAGAGGTATGGACCCAGTGATAGAAACACTGACTACTGGGCTGATGATACATTCGATGACAAATAGTCCACCAACAGGTATGGACCCAGGGATAGAAACACTGACTACTGGGCTGATGATACCCTCGATGACAAATAGTCCACCAACAGAGGTATGGACCCAGTGATAGAAACACTGACTACTGGGCTGATGATACATTCGATGACAAATAGTCCACCAATAGAGGTATGGACCCATTGATAGAAACATTGACTACTGGGCTGATGATATCCTCGATGACAAATAGGCCACCAACAGAGGTATAGACCCAGTGACACAAATGTAGTAATACAAACATAAATATATAATCTATTAATAACAACGCTGTAGTTCGTACACATAACCCATTTGATTTTACTGTATGCTAATCGAACTATGTAATTCTTACATAATACCAATAAAGTTATAGTAATACAATTATATATATCTAATCCAATATATGGATAGCAACGCGGTACTTCGTTTTCATAAGCCATCTGTTCACACCCCCATGTGCACAATTCTTACATAATCTCTTGATTATGTTTTAACGATTATATTGTACTGTCAATTTACTTACTAACATTATTTGTATGATATGACTATCATCATCACACTGATACTTAATAAAGTAACTCTCTTTAGCTAATGATTTTTATCTGAAATCCTGTTATGGAGGTTTTGTTCTTCTCATTACCGGTGGTCGCTATCTCCGGTATTCTTCCGTAATGCAACTATGCTTCAATACAGCCGAACAATTACTGCAACTTGAAAAAAGCACACATTCATACACGCAATAATCTACTTCATTAACGGTACGATATGATTATTGAATGTCTGAAGATACAAAAGGAGTAATAAAAAACCGTAAACCGAAGAAGGGGAAAAAGAAGAGGAAAAAAAGACCAAGAACGATCTGCAAAACATTACCCAGAAAACTAAAGATCGAGTAACACGAATCCCACTACCACAACGGAGGTGAAGTCCTCAAGGGTATGAGGTTTCTGCTCCACATCTGGCACCCGTTGTATGAAATGAATACTCCTGCAGTTTGAAAATAAATCTTGAGTAACCGTGCAAAGCATTTAGTGAAATATTGTTGAAATTGGTGTTAGAAAACATAATCCCTTTTTGCGATGACAATAAGCTTTCGCAGTGTCTTTCAATTGGCGGGAGTGTGCCATTCTGAATGCGATGAACTTATTTAAGGGTGACGGGCACATCAAATTTAGTGAATTTTATACCCAAGATCATGGAAACTAAGTTGTCTTTTTATATTGTAGCGTTTCCATTTTCAAGGAAGCTCATACACTGGCATGAGGAGGTAGGAAAATGGTAAATGAAATCGACAGTATCCACCGCGAGAAGTTATGACAATGAAGTAAACTCAGCGCTATGTCTGTTTCTGTTTGTGGTAACAAATTATGTATTTAGTATTATTTACATAATATGTGGTATTTTTGTTTGTTTTTATTTAAATCTTATTAGCAAATACCAAACAAGAAGCTTAGATATAGTTCTTAACTGTGCAAGATCCACATGAGCTTCATTAAATGATCTCGAAAGCATAATCAACTGCCAAACATTCATCAGTATTATAAAAATATGCAGACAGCTTTATAAGTTGCTACACGTTGATATTTGACATAAATATCAAAATGAGAAACCTGATAAGTTGAAATAATAACCATTCGGACAACACACCCCAGACACCCCTGTTTAACAAGTGATGTGATATGACTATTTACAGATGACTGAGAGAGCCGATCGCGAGTTACTAAAGGAAAAACCATCACTGGGTCAAAGCACATCTCCACATAATATGAGTTTTGTAGATCAGACATTCATGTTGTTTATTTAAAGAACAGTGTTTTTATTTATCGCTTAATGATGCCAATTTAGCTTCTTATAATATCAGTGTGTAACCACAGGTACAATCTGTAAACTAGTTTAAATACGGAAAGTACAAGAAGAAAAGAAGACGGTGAATGAAGGAAAAAAAGATAAGAACATTGATAAATTTGAATAACAAAACCAGCTGGTTCCTCCAGTGAAATAAATCTCATGCCTGGTTTTAAAGATTATAAAAGATGAATTTATAATCATGGTTGCGGTATACAAAGAAGTTGTGTCTCGGTTTATACAGAAGTTTCGTGTGATTTATGCGACAATAAAGGTGAAATAAACTTGCCTGAATTAATGCGTAATATGTTTGTTGTCTGGTTTCATCTAAAATATATAGGATTTTATTTATATTTGATTGTAAAACAAGCAATAAAGACATTAACCGTATTTCAAGCCTACGCGATGTTATCCAATTCGAATACATCAAATGAACGAGATTTAAATATGTCGTATTTCGAATGTAGGAAGCAATTATTTAAGGTCAACTCTTGTGTATGGTTTCTTTGTTCTGCAAAAATGTCCTTTGATTAACAATTAATAAATCAATCAATCAATCAATGAGTCAGTCAAGTAATTAAAAAAAATTTCTAAGCATGATATAGTTGTATGATTATATCAGATGACTTCAACCACACTAGTACATAGCAAACGGACGACATAATTACAAGCAATCACTGGAAAAGAGCAACGATCTCATCATCAGTATGACACGAAAGATTATGAATTTGAATTTTGGTGTTTAACGCCACTTTCAGCAATATTTCCACTATATCATGGTGACCAGTTTTAGTGGTGGAGGAAGTTGGAGTACCCAGAGAGAACCGCCGACCCTGGGCAAGCAATTGCTAAACTTTATCTCTTGCGGCCACGAGTCGAATGCACCCTTTTTGTAATCAACAAAACCGGGCGCGAACCCACGCCGTATTGGTGATAGGTTTGTATGAATTGTTAGGTAATCTAACTACGTAACTCATTGAGCCACCCGGGCCCTCTCGAAGGATAGACAATTCAGTGGACTAAAGAAAGATACCATTGAGCAGCAGGAACTCAGGTTTGTCAGGAAGAATAAACAGATACTGCTCTAATGCTGGTATCCGTTGTGTTGGTCAGTAACCATACAGCGGAATAAGACTAAGAAAGTATATGATGTCCATCATGCATTGGTTGATTCTCTATTAAGGTTTAATGTGTAAATTAAAGGCCGATTTGTTTCAAATGATTCAATACAAATGTTGAAATTACTTTTAGTGCACAATACGAGTTTCTGGAATAAATAAAAGTTAGAGAAAACTAAAAGACAAATCACCAATGGACACTTTAGAGACACTGATAATATTGGGTACACGACAAAGGACGAAGACAACCAACGCAGAAAAGCACAACACAACAAACTAAAAAAGATGAGCTACAGTCACCAGGAATTCTTAGTATTAAAACCAAATAATTCAAATGTTTTTGGGAGTCAAAATTCATATACAGGATATCCATAAATTGTGTGGCTATGCCTGATGGAGATTATCTCAGATTTGATAATAAATACGTTATATTGGAACTGTGTATGACATTTGCAAGACATACAATGTTCGTGTATGTCTTGCAAATGTGCAAACAATGTTAGTTTTCTGTATTGTGTTTTTGTGTTTTGTGTGTCTGTGTCCTGTGTCTTGTGTGCCCAATGTTTTGCTTTGACAGGAAGAGCACACCAGCACACGCTCACGCACGTTGGTTCTTGGTCATCTTGTAGATGAAGTATTATGGTTAGTCTGTGGCATATTATGGATTCGTGTATATGAAATTACTTGCTGTCACATCCGGGTTTCAGTGATGTTCGTTTTGCTAGGCCATTGTTTGTCATTTTGTCTGTTTTTCTTTCAGGCCATTGTATTGAATGTGTTCTTCAATTTACAGCCTCTGATTACAACTTTGGTTTCTTCAACATATTTTTGCCGCAATGTACGGCAAATACAATTTATACACGGCTTTCCTTTTTCCCTTAGAATTTCATTTGACATTAACTTTTGATTGTTATCGTCAGACGAAACCACTGTATTCATCGCATAGTACTGAACTGTTTTGAACAAGTTATATACAGACATGGCTAATGAAATATAACTTTAATATTGCAAAATTACGTGTAAATAATATCAAATGTTTTCAATGAATCATCACCGCTTGTGACATGTCTTACGTTATTTGAAGACTGTAAAAGATTTCTAAAGACTACCCACGGTGTTAGTTTTAATGCAATAGCTGATCGATTAAAACTTAGCTGCTTTGCTTCAACAAACAACATCACACAGGCTATATAATCAAAGGAGTCAAACTGATAATGCAACTATTATGTAATTTCCTGCTGTTATTTTAAATAATTTCTTTTAACATCCGTTATTATATTACTCCTTGTTACGTCATTTGCAACATTTATTGGTGTGGGTTTTTTTCACCCTAAGAAGCGGTATTTAAATGCACAAACACATTCATTTCATAGTGTCGGTATTATATAACATCCGTAGTTTTCACAATAAATGGAACTTTCTGTAGACATGCAAATCTGCAAAATATCAATCTAATTAAAATTAGATGTTTGTTGTAGCAGTCTGCTTTACATTTTTAATAATCAAATTTTCTCAAGATTTTTTTCTATTGTGGGGAAGATTAAAGTGATGCTTTCAACAGAGTTTAAAATTAAGATACATTTCAGTTTTATGAAAATTAAGTGTAGACAGCATTCATATACCAACTAATGGATTAATTAAGATGTTAAACCTGTGCAATCAACTGCAAAATAGTACATAATTTGCTACCATTGTTTGGCTTATGTGGGGTTAACTTTAATTGCACCAATATGGCAGTAATATATTGATGTTCAGTTTTATTGGTGGAGGAAATCGGAGTACTACTGGCCTGTTGCAAACTAGAGACAATCTTATTCACAATACATCCTCATTAATCATTTATCTACCGATAAACTAGTTAAGCATCTACTAAGATGTTAAAATACTAATAAGATAAATAAAAATACATTGTCAAACCATCTTCCACGCCGGAGGCTTGTATGAGTTGCTATGTAATCCAACTACCTAACTCATTGAGCCACCCGGGTCCTCCAATACGGCGTGGGTTTCCACCCGGCTTTGTAAATCAAAAGTTCTAACATCACTGTTCCACATTATATACTTATAGTAACGCCTTAAATGAAGAGGAAAAGGTGTCTGCAAGAATCAGTTGTAGAACACATTGTAAGGAACACCTCAGATCACTTCCACTTTCGGAAAGGAAAAGTGTTGGTAACATTTTGTTTCCGTTGTTTGTAAACAATGGTTATTGCCTGTCTTAGTCTATTTCTGTTTTCGATTTTATTCAGGTCGTGCTTACTTTCATATAAATCA
Source organism: Gigantidas platifrons (assembly GCA_002080005.1). NCBI lineage: Eukaryota > Metazoa > Mollusca > Bivalvia > Mytilida > Modiolidae > Gigantidas > Gigantidas platifrons. The sequence continues at coordinate 697,181 of MJUT01046574.1, read as the reverse complement.
CAAATAGAGCTTTATATGCATTTGTACATACAAAGACCAGTTCAGTAATTTTTTACTTCCAAATGGTATATGTATATTACTATATTCAGTAGGAAAAGTTTTAAAAATACCAAAGTGGTAATAAGAAGCCGTAAATCACAGGACAGACAATGCAATGTCCAAAGAATTAACAACAAAAAGACAATGATTGACGAAACACAACACAGGACCCCCACAAAAAACCGAAGTGGGCACAGGTGCTCAGAAAGGATAGGTAACTTCTGCTCCTCTAGTTGCACATTTTGTGACCTATTTTAGAATTTTTTTCTGTAGGAACCGGACGAAATTGTGATTTAGACAAACGGAATATCTCGATATTCATCTGTTAATCAAGTCATGGCAGTGACCATGCAACTTTTTAAGTGATGATTTCAATTTAAACACTAGCAACCATTGGTTCAGTATTTGTTTTTGTTAGTAGCACCACTATTAAGGAAATCATGATTGGAGCTTCAAGCTCGGTAGCTTCTCAGTCATAGGAATATTCATATGCGTATCTATAATTAAAAGTACATGAACATAATGTATGTGCTTCTCCTTTGATACAAATGATAAATAGATAACCAATTCCAACATATGTTTGACAAATTTTAAAGTTTATACAACATCTGACTGCTGCTGTTAAATAGCATTCACACAATGTCCTCCAAATAAAGAGATTAAAATGGCTTGGCACAATAGATATTTAATTTCTTATGTTGCATGAGAAGCGTTTGATGTTAGTGAGAATGATATAAAATCTATCTAAAATTGAGGTTATTTAAAGAACAATGGAAAATCATATTTCATTAGATTCCTTTATAAAAGTACATTTATTAAATGAGAGACGAATATTCATAATATGCAACCATTACGTGCATTCAGACTCGTTTCTAATTGCCTTGATTTTATTTAATAGTGTTCAGTGTTTGTTATATTCAAATGATTCGTGTGACATAAAATGTGTTTTTGAATTTCTATGGACACACTATATTCAAGAGTACATTTTGAGAGTGAAGAGATAAATTATTGAAATCAGGCCGTTCATATAATCAGTTTTCACATGTTAATGGCCTTGAGTTGCGCGTTGACTCCTGACTGCAAAACTTCAAATACCATGAGTCAGAAATGAAAGTAAGTGTTCACTGGACAACAAACAAGAGGAAAATCCCTTTACAATCCATAATGTTCTAGTTGTTTGGGCCAAGCTTGACACATTGTATTTTCAGATGGTTGATATAAATGTTCTAGGTAGATACTAAATGATCGCTTATAATACAAAATATTGCATCGTTTGACAATGTTAAGTAATCTAGAATAGCAGTATAATACTCTATATAGTTGTATATTTAGGTGCATTTTATTAAGATTAGATTTTGGATTTGTGCTGACAATATGGTTGATCATTAAAATGCATTGTTTACGATTGGGTCTGAAAGCCTAATATGGCTTTATAAACCTGGATGTGTATTGCTGTCAAGCACTTTAGTACTCAAGATTGAATTACGAAATAGGTCTTATGACTCATGGCTCATGGTATCATTTCGAAATTCGTAAAAATGAAATCAAATTATTTGTTATTTACAACCTTTTGTATAAGTAGGCAAATTACCAAAGACAATAAATCATTGTAAGCGGCGATCGTTTGTGATGTACTATATGCATGGTGATATAAAATATTTCATGTGGTATTTTCTGTTTAAACAATGTTAAGGAATGTTTGTTTGAAGAGACCAACAGGATAATCAGAAGACGTATATTGGCAAAAGTAACAAAGGAGAAGACGACAAACAATGATCTACAAAGTACTACACAGGAAACTAATTCATTCCTCACTCAAATGACATTTCCCAAGAGTTCTCTTATTTGTCTTAAAGCTAGAACACACAGAACAATGAACACATCTGGTTTTCTCTTTTTAATCTACTTTAAACAAAAATCGGATTTGTATTCACACCAGCTTGCCGCTAGATATTTCCAACCTTTAATGATCATTCATTGACGACATTATAACTTTTAAATTATGTAATTACTTTTTTAATTATTTTTGTTTAGTTATGTAATTTTTAACCGTCATTTTTCTTGCATTTGCAAGTGGTCTATTTTTTTAAACATACATCTATCACGCTATGTTATTAATAAAGCTAGAATATAACACTAAGGAGTGGAGTAGAATTCAGTTAAGAAAAGTTGGACGATAACAAAGGGGTAATCGGAAGCTGCAACCCACAGAACAGATAATACAATGGCCACAAACATACTTTACAGAGAACGTAATATGATTCGAAGCAGTGAGTCAGAATAAATCAGAAAACTGAAGATTTTTGTCTGTCGGAATGTAGCTGTTAGATGAAACACAATCTACAGATAGTTTCTCAAAATATAATTAGAAGATGAAAATGACTACTAAAGATGTTGCAACACAAAGCAGCTATTAATTGGAATAGTAAACTATAAGTAGTTAACCAGAATGTAATTAAAAATTCTTTCTTTTCTCTCTTTGTTTCTACATTCATTTTATGAGTTATCGAAAGAATGTTAAACGAATTAAGTATATAGCTAAGCATGCGCTTCTATATATCAAATTATTGTCTGTAAATGACAGCCTAATGTATTCCACTTATAAAGAGTGCATATTATTTTAACCTGCATATAAAGGGTAACTGCTGATAAGTGGCACATTTTCAGATTCTCTTGAGTACCCTTTGTATACAGGGTGGAGTGTACTTCGTTACTATGTTCACGTGTTTTGATAGAAACAGGTTAACATTAGCGCTAAGTTTGTTTCTGAATCCTTTAACCATCTGCATTGTGGTATATTCAATGTTATGTATTATAACAAATATAAAATTATATGTTTTTATATAAATGCCTATTTGTTATGAAAATGTGTTCACACTAAACTATAAAAAGCATATTAAAATAAAGCAGTAATTTGTAACGACAACATTACGCAGTTAAGATGGAATAAAATAGTAAAACACATTGATAACACGACATTAACTACCTGCATGACATTATACCTTGATTAGACATTACACATTGACTGTTTAAACATGTAATATTGTTCATTGTTTTTTGTAATGGAATGTGATGGTGAATAAAAACGGAGCTTGATAGGGAAAATATTTCTGCTTTAGAACACATTGATTGTTTACAGAGATAATCATATATATTGTGTAATGTAATGTAATGTGACGATGAATGATAACAGTGTGTTTTATAAAGAGAACATTTCCATTTTAGAACACATTGCATGTTAGGTATAAATATAGTAGAACATGGACTGTTTACACATGAAATAATGTTCTTTTTTTTGTAATGTAATGTGGTTGTGAATAAGAACAGTGTGATTTATAGGGAGACTTTCTATTTTATTACACATTACATGTTAGGTGTAGCAATAATGACTGATTGATTTTTGGTGCTTAAGGCCACTTTCAGCAATATTTCAGCTATATCATGGCAACCAGTTTAAGTGGTGGAAGAAGCCGGAGTACCTGAGGTGTAGCAATAGTAAAACATTATCGCCTTTGTGAGTAAACATGACGCTCTACAGTTCAGATGTAACAATTATTTATCCAAGCATCATCAACGTTTGTAATTATTAATATTACATTGCAAAGTGGTATTTAAAAGTATATCGAATCGCAAATGGTAATGAGTATGCTACTCAGTTAAGGGTTTACTTATACCAATGAGCTTAAGCAGCTTATATGAGGAGTTGTGGTCGTAATTTACAATTACATATGCAATCAGTGTCTATCACAGATAACGTTGTGAGTTCGAATCGCATCCAAGGAGTGGTGTACTCGATACACCATAGTCATATCGCTAAACAGCTTTAAACTCAAAAGTGTTGTATGGAAATTCCATATATTGGCCTCACCGAATTCCTAGATTTCAATGTTTTTTCAATAAAATGCTACATCATGAAATACATTCAAATTACAACTACCATATGTGGTTAAATATAGCTCTGTCAGATATATTTGTATTGTAAATATGTGTTATTCATTAAATGTATCTTTCTTCAATAAGTATTTCTACATGCTAAAACATTGGAAATCCATTATGATTGAGTACACGTGTATTGCTAATTATGTAGCACTCTCAAACAGCTGTTTTTAAACAATGTACGGTGGGTAGTTTCTAACTAAATGAGTAATTTTGTTAATTAAAAATCCAAAAGGTGCAAATATCGATCCGTGTTCCATATTCTAATATATAACTGAACAAAGGTGGTATTTATATTGTCAATTACCTGTTCCTGTAAGAAAAGATATCAAAGGTGTAGTCAGAAGCAGTAAATCACAGAAGGACAGACAATACAACGGCCAAAAGAAAAAAGGGGCAAAAGAACAGGTAAAGCTTAGAGATTCCAAAAGGGTAATAAAAAGTCGTAACTCGAAGGACAGACAGTACAATGGTCAAAAGAAAAAAGACAAGAGGATAAACAACGAACTACGAAGCATTGCAGAGAAAACAAAAGATCGAGTAACACGAACTCCAATAAAAACGAGAGTGCAGTCCGGTGCTCCCGAAGGGTTATGTAGCTTTGTAATGTAAACGTTACCGTTGTACTTTGTATAAGTGTATTATAACTGTAACTCCAATATATACTTCTTCCTATTGCAACACAAATTAACCGAGCAAAACATAATAAAAGCACTGCCCCTTTACTTTTAATTAGTGTCTAAGTGTAATGTTGGATAGTATCGCATGTTCATTTACATCCATATCCTTTCTAACTAATTAACTATTTATCGCTTGTAATACACCATCAACAATCATGATGTTGATAAAATCAATGTTTTCCTATCGTTCTTCTGTATAATTAACTAAATGACTACCACACGAATATATTGCTGGGTTAATTGTCTGTCATAGAATATTAATTGCAGTCTTTAATAAAAACGTAGATATCAAATTTAGTGCGCAAGTCCTCTCAAAGTCAAAATATTTAAAAGCCAAATAAATATTTTAAAAAATGGGGGGGGGGAGAAAACCAAAGAACTTAAACAGGATAGTTAAAATCGGTTAAGGTCACTTATGCCTGAGTGAGGAGAACCTTAGGTTTAATAATAATTACATTATTTTAATATACAAAACATTTTATATTGCATTGCGTTTAATGGCGTCTACTTATCATATAACTTTGAATTCAACTGTTTGAATGTTGTTTAAAAACAAGGTAGAAAGATTTAATTGCATTATAAAACTTGGATGTGTAGACATCACGTACCCATTTTTAACATTTATTACAAAACATTCTAGTTGATTTCACAGGAATCAGCCAAGTGTGATGCTGACATTTTGAAAGAGTCCATTTAGTGTCATAGAATCAATATATAAATTTGGGTATGCATGAATTTCAATTTTTAAACTTTGGTACTTGTGAACAAAACTTCTGGGAAAAACTTTAAATGTTGTGATTTGTTTTTAAGAAAAAATCACATATCCAGTATGCACTACTAATATATATGACACAACTGATGTCACTAGTGGAGCAGGAAGAGTTTCCTTTCCCGAACATCTGAGTTCATCTCCCGGTATTAGTGGGTTCGTGTTGTTCGATCTTCAGTTTTCTGTGTAGAATTTTGTATATCATTGTTTGTCCTTGTTTTTTGGCCATAGGGCCCGGGTGGCTCAATGAGCTAGGTAGTTGGATTACCTAACACCTCATATAAGCCTATCACCAATGCGGCGTGGGTTCGTGCCCGGTTTTGTAAATTACAAAAAAGGGCGCAATCGACTCGCAGCCGCAAGTAATAAAGTGTACCAGTTACTTGCCCATTGTCGGTTCTATCAGGGTACTCTGGACATAGCTGAAAATGACGTTAAAACACCAAAAAACAAATCAATCTTTTTTGGTCATTATATGGCTTCTAATTACATATTTTGGTATCTTCAAATAGTTCATATAGTACGTGATGTCATCGTTAATGCCGATAATATATAATAGTAATGAAAAGAATCAGCAAAGTGTCGGTGAATCTGAAATTTTGATAAAATAACATATAGGCATCATTGATTCGTGATGATGATATTTATAATAAAAGTGCAATTAAATGTATTTTTGTACTTGTTTTCTCAATTAATAATGACTTATTATATCAAACCGTATATTAATCAAAATATATTTATAGTTTTATGATTAGCCAATGGACTTATTATTTTTAATTTATATGATTTGGTCCTTAAAAAAATTGGAAAATTTTGCAATACACGACTATGACCTTTTGTATCATTAACATACATCATTAAATCGAGTATTTACCCATGTAATAGAAGGGGGAAAACGAATATACTAATGGGTAAATAGAAGTCGTAAAGCAAAAACAATAGAAAGGAAAAGAAAAAACGAAAAATAGTCGAGTACATAGAAAACGAGATTGTGAAACATAAACCCCATCAACAACCTGAGGTGAATCGATCAGGGATCATGCTAACCATTAAACCACCGAATAGTTTCGAAACGAAATCTAGCCTTTTCCATAACACTGTTGCTACCATGGGGTACATTTATGCCAACCAGAAAAATCAACACAAACTAAAGTCATCCAGCAAAACATTAATCCAATAGAATTGTAAATAGACTCAATGAACCAAAAACTACAATAAAAACGTAGATATCTAATTTAGTGCGCACGAGGCGTTTCTGGAATAACCTTCATCAGGTACGAAAGATTGGAAAGCTAAATAGGTTAACGTTTTATGAGCAATAAAACCAAAGGGCCTAAACAGAATAGCTAAACTCTACAATACATCATAGAAACGGTATGTTTGGCGTGGTTCTGTTCTAATGTAATATAATCACCATTATGCAACTATATTGTGGGGTTCGTGTTGTGCAATCATCAGTTGTCTGTGTAATGGGTTTGTCCTTTCTTCGATGGATGGCGACTGATTACGCCTTTGATATTTTCACAATTTTCGTATTCAATTATAAAAAGGTCATTTTTTATCACTCGTTCACATTGTGCACTTGTTAATTATTGTTTTATACTTTTTAATATTCTGCGTTCGATATTTGTGTACTTCACGTTATTAAACATTATGTGAATATGACATGACTTAATATGAAATAAAAACAGCAGACGATAGATTTACTGTCAAATAAATACTCTGCGGCACTAATATTATTGGAACAAAACAACATTTCATATGACAATCGCAATGAGACGAACGTGATGTATGGATAGGACTTAAGAAACATCATCGACCCATGTGACATGTTATTGATGTTTGGTAGCTTTGTATTAGAAAAAAAAATGTTTGTAGATGACAAACAGCATAAAAGCATAAATCAGTTGTACAATTAGTGCATATTTTCACTACAAATTATTTTTTCATATATTTTTGTAATTTAAAGATCATTGTACAACAGTGATGAAACAGACCACGTACAAACGTGCATAAACAGGTGGGTTTTTCATAGGTGAGTCATTGTTGTTTTATGACTTGTGCCATTTCCGAAACACCTGAGTTCACATTGGTTTTATAGTGTGGGTTCACATCGGTTTTATAGTGTGGTTTGTGATGATCAATCTTTAAGGTTCTTTCTGTGTTTTCTATATCACTATTTGTCATTTTGCCATTATATTGTCTGTCCTTCGATTTACGTCTTCTTTGGTATCTTCATACTTTCCTTACCCCTTTGGTATCTTCATACATTCCTTACCCCTTTGGTATCTTCATACTTTCCTTACCCCTTTGGTATCTTCATACTTTCCTTACCCCTTTGGTATCTTCATTCTTTCCTTACCCCTTTGGTATCTTCATACTTTCCTTATGCTTTTTTGTCAGCTATATCACAGGGAATACAAAAGTATGATGTGTGGTCTGTATTGGACCAGCTCTCTATGACAAAAGTCAACATTGCTTTCCACTCAGACATATCCTAATTGCGACCCAGTCAACATTTGCCCTTACTCTTTTATACTACGTGGCTAGTGGAGAAACAACACATACCCATTGCACAATTTGTGGCTTGATGTGACCTGAATGGAATATTATTACTCTTCTGCACTCGTGGTGTTCACGCGATCGATGCTGTTAAAAATGAAAGCTGACAAAATTAATGCATGTCACAAATCTCCAAAGATACATGGTGTAAATAATATAGATTTACACAATATCATGTATTAGCCTCATGCTGTCTCATATTAATTAGCCTGATTTCCGTACTTCAGTCTTTATATTTAATATTTATATATCAGTTTCTTACAACGATGACGTGCCGTAAATACTGTAGTCTTCGTAAAGAACTTTATAAGACACACTTTAAAGAAATAGTTATTTTATAGGAAGTAAAGAAAATCAGAACGTTTTAAATCGTGATATAATGTTATGAAACTGAGTTATATCATTTTGGAAATCGCTAATTTCACATTTCAATGGTAGTTTTACCTTTTAAGTGCAGAATATGTATAAATGTTTCGTACGATTAAGTACATTTTAGTTGAGTTTTCACACGAAGTTTATGCAATGTTTACATTTTCCGCCAAATGTCTTTTCTTCATTTGCGTTCGAGTTATCGTTCTTGAAATAGTAATATACAAGTTTTTACTTGGACGGTTTTAAATCCGTGTCTACATTTGTAATAGTTGATAAATTTGTGATATTTAATAGCATGAATTTATATATATGTTTTCTTGTATTCGATATTGTCAGTATTATAATCGGATGTTCAAGATCTCCGAAAAATAGTTTTTACGGGAAATTTCATGACATTCATGACGTTTTTAGATCCAACGTAAACAAGTTGGTAAGTTGAAATTCGACTGTCCCAGAGATCGGCTGTGTTCGATCTCCTAACCTATTAATTTTCACATTTGGTATTGTGAATTTGTTTTTAAAGTTAAAGAACACTTAGTTCTATTTTTACGTTAAAGTTTATACACATCTTCAGTATATATAGTGTTTAAAGACGGTGAATGCCGTGACACTCTTACTTGAAGGTGGCGTTTTCTGATTTTACATTTTAGCCCATTCCCGGCCTCGCTAAAGTTATCGTAGATATTTATTGTGATTATTGTACTTATTTTATTTACCAAAAACACTGAAATTATGCGGGTTCTTTGATTTGATTAATATTATTGTGATATATTTTCTATTTGATTGATACTAAATTTGTCCTGCATAATAAATAATATATTTCATATCGTCGTGTTTCACGTGCAGCTTCCACGCCTTATTCCTTTGTAGTTTTCCGCTCGGTAGTTCTACGTTTTCATAACAATTGGTGGCAGCGGTCTTACTCATTTCTCAGGATTTTGAAGTTATTGATATATTTTGAAGTGGAATTTTTGGTGTTGGTTGTAGAGAAGTGGTTGCTGCATGATTTTATTTATTGCGGAAAAACTGAATAGTTTGAAGCAACCCTCTTGACTGAAACGATAATTCGTTTAGTATCAGAGATATTTTGACTTAGAATTTTGTACTCTAGAACTGAATAGTTCAGATACATTTTACAGTATATTATTATTGTATCCTGGGACTGAATAGTTCAGGTACAATTATTTGTTTTGAAGTGTTTTATTTATTTGAGTAGTAAAATCACTCATTATGGACTCTTTACCCCCTCACACTTCCCGCCCTGGTGTTCTTACCCGTTTGCAGGCTTCGAAGGGGGGGAATTATGTATCAATGCAGGTTGATGAAAATCATGCCGATGATTTGTCTCGGTTTATACAAGCAGATGTACATACTAGTTCTAATGAGGTAGGTGAGTCAAATTTTGGAACTCTTGGACAGAGATGTCATAGTGACAGTGCATTAAATTCATTTAATTGAAAAATGAATGCATCTATTGAGAATACATGTATGTCAGATATCAGAAGTGAAATGACGGAGTTACAAACACAACTTGATCATACGACTGGTAGGTTACATGAGGCTGAACATGAGCTTATTCAAACAAAGACAGAGTTGCGAAATACTATGAAACAGCTTATAGAAACTCGTGATGAGTGCTCTACATGTGAAGAGCAAAATGAGAGTCTGAAATTACAGGTAACTAGTATAGAAAACGACCTTAGTCAGTCAAGAAGGCAAAATTCTAAACTACAAGGTGAGCTTAGCTTTGCTATGATGGAAATTGAGAATTTAAAGCATGAGATAAATCGACGACAGTTACAACATATGTCTATGCAGGTAAATGGTTCAAGTGCACACGGTGCAAATGAGTATATGAATATCGCTCCTTTTGCAACAAGTTATGACTATAATCATGGGCGTACATGTACTACTGCAGGAAGTATGATAAATAACTTGGCTGATCCAAGCCAGCGAGTAAGTAACAGCTCATGTGTACAAGGTAATATTGATTTTGCACAAATTCGATATTTGTCTTGCCACGGTGACCATGTAAGTACTGCCAGTCGCACAACATATGATGAACCAAAATTCCGACTGCCTTATTCCAATGGTAAGAGTGATTTCCAGAGCTTCTGGTCCATTTTCAAAATCGGGGTTAAGAAGTTTAGCTGGAATGGTGATAAGCAAATAGAACAGTTGCTTTGGTCTTTGAAAGACGATGCTCTCACGTTTGTTACTAAATTGCCAGAAGCAGTCCAGAGTGATATAAACGCACTTTATTCTGCGTTAAATCAAAGGTATGGAGACCATTTGTTACCTGAGCAATATAGAGAAAACCTTAATCAGGTAAAAAAGTTACCGAAAGAGTCCCTATCAGAGTATGCTTGCCGAGTTGGTGACTTGGTAAATAAGGCATATCATATGCTGAATCCACCGGAGCTAGTGATTACTCTCACAATAGAGCACATTTTAAGAGGATTGCCTGATCAGACTCTTGCGTATGAGGTACGTACCAAATCACCAAAGACTATTGATGAAACTATTAGGCTTGTAACATGGCATGAGTGTTGCAAAAATGGTAGCAAAAGGCAAGTTAACATTCGATATGTAGAGGAACCTGATATGGAAGTTTTGGAATCAGAGCCTGATGTAGGAAAGGTCAGTAACAGTCAGAGGTTTGGTACAGAGGCTAAAATGGCAGAGATGAACAAACAAATTGTACAAAATCTGACTGGTGAAATAAATAAACTCTCAGCTACTTTGGAGAGGAAACATGAAAGTTCAGCAAATAAAAGTAGATACAATAAAGAATCAAAGAGGTTAAATTACAGTGAGGTGACATGTTACAACTGTCATGAAAAGGGTCACATTAGTAAATGGTGTCCAAACAAGGACAAATCAGTAAGTACTGACAGTAACAGAAATAGTAGAGGTGCTCAAAATGGTACAACAGAAAAGGTCAATGCACCTCAGAGCTCAACTAAATCATGGAATCAGGCGTTAAACTAGAGAGGGCTAATACTGACGGCCAAGACTTAGCCCTATTACCAAGTTTATCTGATATTGATGTTGAAAACCATATTTTTGATGAAAAAAGTTGTTGCAATTCTGTTGATAATCTGATTGTCCCTGTCGGTTCTGTTTCGCCAAAACCTTCCGAGGTTTCTGGTCAGTTTATAGAAGAGAATAAGTCTTTTGTTAATTCTCCTTCAGATGACTGTGAGTCAATATTTTGTGATGCAGATATTATTATTAATAGAGTCAGGGCTGTGACGTTGAAAGTGCCTGTGGTCACTAATGGCAAGGAGGTTAAAGCTGTTGTTGACACAGGTGCTGAGGTAACAGTTATGAGTGAAACAGCATTCTTAGGTATTCCCAAAGAGCAGCGCCCTGTTCGTCGTAGTGCTAAGAGGAATTTAGTTGTAGCTGAAGCAGGGAAAAAGATGACTACATCAGGTATTGCTGATATCGAAATTCAGATTGGTTCTCTTAAGTTTGAATGGCCAATTTATATTGCACCAATAGGCGATGATCTTTTGCTGGGTTGTGACGTCATTTATGAGAAGGATATCACTATTAATACTAGGCGTGGATTAGAAGTCCTAGGGGAGTGGATTGAATGTGATATTGTTCGTAAAATGGATACGTTGGCTCGTGTTATATTGAAGGAAACAGTTACTGTACCACCCAATAGTGAGGTTATTTTGGCTGGTCAGGGTGTTAATGCTGATTCTCTAGATACTAGGTATTGTAGTGTAGAGCCCACGGTTGAGGACGAAAGGAATATCCTTGTTGCTAGAAGTTTGGTCGACCCATACCGTAAAACCATTCCTATTAGGCTTGTCAATCTTGAAAGATTTCCTGTCAAAATTAGGAAAAACTATCTTCTTGGTGAACTGCACCCTGTGATTCACTTTGAAAACTTTGGAAATGAGAACTGTCCTGACAATAAAGTTTCCTCAAATGATTTGAGTTCTGATGTGAAATCAAATGATATTTTTTCTGAGACTAGTTTTCCTTCTATACCTGAGGAGTGGTCATGTTGTAAAATTTCATCAGATAATACTGTTGATGAAGGAATAGAGGCCGAAATTCCTAAATTGCCAGATTATCTGTTAGACTTGTATGAGAAAAGTGTTGAGAAAATAAATGATTCTAAGCACAAGAAAAAACTGGCTGAAGTTCTATTGAAAAATTGTGATGCTTTTGCTAAGAACAAATTAGATCTTGGTTCGTGTTCAGTTATTTCCCACAAAATTTACACTACGGGGGCAAAACCTATAAGACAGCCATTAAGAAGGACCCCACAAGGTTTTGAGGGTGAGGAAGAAAAGTACTTGCAAGATCAAATTGCTAATGGAGTTGTTGTACCTTCTAAGTCTAGTTGGGCCTCCCCTGTTTGTTTGGTAAGAAAAAAGGATATGTCAGTCAAGTGGTGCATTGACTAAAGACGACTTAATGATTCTACTATTCAGGATGCATACCACTTACCAAAAATATCTATGTGCCTTGATTGCTTGGCAGAGGCTTCAGTCTTTTCTGTAATGGACCTACAATCTGGATATTGGCAGCTCAAAGTAGCCCCAGAAGATCGTCACAAGACAGCATTTATTACCAACTATGGCCTTTTTGAATATACTAAGATGCCATTCGGTCTCTGCAATGCCCCTTCCACTTTTCAAAGGTGCATGGAGTTAATTTTTCGAGGTATGCAATGGAAAGCTTTACTCATTTACACATTTTCAAATGTGAATTCATCAAAGATGAAGTTGTCTATCTAGGACATGTTGTTTGTAGGAATGGCATTACACCTAACCCTAAGATAATTGATTCTGTGAAAAATTGGAAAGTGCCTAGCTCAGTCAAAGATGTTCAAAAGTTTTTAGGTCTATGCAATTATTATAGATCTTATGTTTCTAGATTCAGCGAAGTTGCTGCTCCTCTTACTTCTTTAACTAAGAAAGGTGTTACTTTCAAATGGTCTGATAAGTGCAATAACTCTTTCTTACATCTCAAAAAAGCTTTGTGTGAGGCTCCTATTCTAGTATACCCCATGTCTAAAGGACAATTTATTATAGATACAGATGCTTCTGGTGTTGGCATCGGGGCAGTATAGTCGCAAGTGCAAAACAATAAAGAAAGGGTTATATCATATGGTTCTAAAAAACTTGATAAACAACAACAAAGGTACAGTGGCACTAGACGAGAACTGCTTGCAGTTGTAACATTTATTCATCAATTTCGCCATTATCTCTTGGGTAAAAAGTTCCTTCTCCGAACCGATCATGGTTCCTTACGTTGGCTTTTTGGTTTCAAAGATCCACAAGGACAATTAGCCAGATGGCTCGAATCTTTGTCTCAGTATGATTTCGATATCCAGCATAGAGCAGGTCTGAAGCATCAAAATGCTGATGCACTCAGTAGAAAAGATGGTGACCAACCACTTTGTCAACATCAACTCGGAGGTGAAACTGAATCCCAATGCGATATATGTTTGTCTTTAACTCAAGAATGGTCTGAATTCAAGACTGAGATTGATGATGTTGGTACTCTTGGCACTGGTCCTGCAAAAGAAATAATACGAATTGGAACAAGGAGTCAAGCTATTGATTCTAAACTATGTAATTGGTTGAGTGGTTACACTTATATAGATCTAGAGAAACTTCAAAAGGAAGATACTGATTTGATAATTGTTCACAGTTGGCTTGATAATCAAATTAAACCAGATAGGGATACTGCTGCTTCTTTTAGCCCTTCTGTGAGATTGTATTGCAATTGGTTAAACTTTGAACAGTTAGAGAAAAGACATGGTGTTCTTTTTCAAAAATACTTATCTAAGAATGATGCTATACTTTATCAAATGCTTGTTCCTAAGATTCTTAGAAAAGAAGTTCTTACCACTTGTCATGATACTCGTTATGCAGCTCACTTTGGAGTATCTAAAACTCTGAACAAGGTGAAACAAGATTTTCACTGGTACAAGATGGCCGAGGATGTAAAACTCCATGTGAAATGTTGCTCAGTTTGTAATAGGTTTAAATCCTTGAATAAAAAACCAAAAGCTGCCTTGCAGAAGTATTTAGTTGGCCATACTATGGATAGAGTCGGTATTGATGTAATTGGTCCTCTTCCTATTAGCAAGAAGAACAATAAGTATATTTTGGTCATTGGTGATCATTTCACTCGTTGGATGGAGGCATATCCCCTTCCAGATCAACAATCTGAAACTATTGCTCTGAAATTAGTTCTCGAATTTATTTCAAGGTTTGGTAGTCCTTTGGAGATTCACTCCGACCAGGGGAAGAATTTTGAGAGTTCTTTATTTGCAGAGATATGCAAACTATTTGAAATAAAAAAGACTCGAACTACATCTTATAGACTTTGTTCTAATGGTATCATAGAGAAATTTAATGGTACTCTGGAAAAAATTATCCGTAGTTTTGTCGATAAAAATGCAACTAACTGGGATTTGTATATTGGTATTTGAATTGCTGCATATAGAAGTACCCCACATCCAGCTACAGGATATTCTCCCAACATGCTTATGCTTGGAAGAGAGGTTGTCATGCCCAATCAGCTCTTATTTCCCCTGCCTAGTTCCCATACTTATCTTGATCCAGATTCTTATGTTGCATCAATTAAAGATAAATTAGAGGAAATCTATCACACAGTTAGAAAGAATCTTAATAAGAGTGCTGTTACTCAGAAGAAGAATTATGATACGCGTATTTCTCAAACTCAGTTGCCCAGAGGAACTCTTGTATATAAATTTAATAATGTCTTCAAAAAGCTTGAGGAGAGGTGGTCTGGCCCATATGTAGTCACTGATGTTCTAAGTCCTGTTCTGTATAAAATAGCGAATCAGCGTAAATGTGAAAATGTTCACCATGATAGGCTAAGGTTATATCCGTGTGATGACGTCCCTTCTTGGGTCCATAAGGTCCTGAAAAAGGCTACAAAATAATTCTATTACTTATTCAGTCAAGGTATCTGCAGTCAGTGTCGTTATAAATACACCTTATTAGAAATGCAGATTCCTTTATTTACAGTAAAGATGTCTGATATATATACTTGCAACTGGAAAGATTGTTTACAAGAGGGAAAGAAGCGGGAAATAATATGGCACATTTTACGGGATCACATAGAGGAAAGAAGGGTACCATTCCACTGTACCTTATGTCATTATAGAGCTGACACTTTTAGAATACTGGAAAGACATGTTCAGTCGTATGGTCCGCATTTGGAACTGATGAGGAACAATGAAGGTGAAATGTTGGAAGACTGCTTAATTGTGTCAAAAGACCACTATTTCGTAAATGTGGGAACAGATACTTCAACTTGTGATGCAGTATTGAAAAATATGAATAAAAAACCTACAACAGAGTCAGAAATTGTAATATTAGAATCTAGTCATCAGTTTGACGTCTGTGATGTTTCCTGCCAAACTGAGGACAATTGTGAAACATATAAAGACTTAAAAGCTGAAATAAATGTTTTGAAAGTAGCACATCAAGCTGAGCTAAATAGGTTTGCTGACTTTATAGCGACAAAGGAACAAAAACTTAGCCAGGTAGATGAGGAGAACAATAAATTGAAATTAGCACTGAAAGAAAGAGATGACAGGCTCCGCGTTCTAGAGAGGTATAACCGTCACAAGGACCGGGAAATAGAACCCCTAAGAAGGAAACTTAGGGAAGCAGACTTCCATGAGGTTGACACACCTCCAACTAAGAAATACAAAAGTGTTGTTAAAAAATTATTCTGACTTTAAAACAAATTTCAAACATATGAAACTGTATTTTCGTATATTATCTGTTTATTGTATTATCATTGTAATGTTATACCACATATGAAATGTGCATAAATTTTCACATAAGTCGCAACAAAAGTTATAGATGAAGCATTAGGTTAAGAAATTTCGGGGACGAAATTTTTCTTTCAGGGGGGTCGTGTTGTGAAACTGAGTTATATCATTTTGCAAATCGCTAATTTCACATTTCAATGGTAGTTTTACCTTTTAATTGCAGAATATGTATAAATGTTTCGTACGATTAAGTACATTTTAGTTGAGTTTTCACACGAAGTTTATGCAATGTTTACATTTTCCGCCAAATGTCTTTTCTTCATTTGCGTTCGAGTTATCGTTCTTGAAATAGTAATATACAAGTTTTTACATGGACGGTTTTAAATACGTGTCTACATTTGTAATAGTTGATAAATTTGTGATATTTAATAGCATGAATTTATATATATGTTTTCTTGTATTCGATATTGTCAGTATTATAATCGGATGTTCGAGATCTCCGAAAAATTGTTTTTACGGGAAATTTCATGACATTCATGACGTTTTTAGATCCAACGTAAACAAGTTGGTAAGTTGAAATTCGACTGTCCCAGAGATCGGCTGTGTTCGATCTCCTAACCTATTAATTTTCACATTTGGTATTGTGAATTTGTTTTTAAAGTTAAAGAACGCTTAGTTCTATTTTTACGTTAAAGTTTATACACATCTTCAGTATATATAGTGTTTAAAGACGGTGAATGTCGTGACACTCTTACTTGAAGGTGGCGTTTTCTGATTTTACATTTTAGCCCATTCCCGGCTTCGCTAAAGTTATCGTAGATATTTATTGTGATTATTGTACTTATTTTATTTACCAAAAACACTGAAATTATGCGGGTTCTTTGATTTGATTAATATTATTGTTAGAAATTTTCTATTTGATTGAAACTAAATTTGTCCTGCATAATAAATAATATATTTCATATCGTCGTGTTTCACATGCAGCTTCCACGACTTATTCCTTCGTAGTTTTCCGCTCGGTAGTTCTACGTTTTCATAACAATAAAAAGACGAAAACAAGTTTGATCTCTTTTGATAAATCATAAGATTTCAAATAAAAACAGAAAACATAATACAAAGGAAAATACAAATTGCTACAAAATTGTTCCCGTGCCTTTGCACTACAATTTTGCATATTTATAGTCCAATTGTCCAATTACATTAATTGGTGTTGGATAATTTAAAATGGAACGATTGAGTTCTTTATTACTTTAGCAATTATATTTTAATTATGTTTATCTTTTTATACTAGGTTCAGAAAAGAGTTTGAAGATACCGAAGGGACAATCAGAATCCGCAAATCGAAGACGGACGGACAACATAATGGCCAAACGAAACGGAATAAAAGATACCTTTTCATATAACAGAATATCATGTACACAATGTACTCAGTCAAGTAAGCCAAAAGATAGTTGTCAAATTTAAAGCAATCTGAATTGTTTATTTATAGTATATGAACAATACGTCATATACTGTTTTCCCTAACCTATGAAATAGACAATATGTTACCCGACTTCACACACGGTGTTTAGCGAGATTTATGTTGCTCAATATTTAGCTTTCTTTCTAGTAAAGCACTAAAGATCATTGTTTGTCCATCTGTCCTTTTTTATTTTGTCAGTGTATTGTCTGTTCTTCATCGATTTACGGCTTCGTATTACCCTTTTGTTATCTGCAAACTTTTCTGGGTCCCACTAGCAATTAAACCAGTATTTTTACATTTCATTCCATATTGTATTACTATTTTATAATTAATATTAATTCCAACAATTTGACATCCTAAGAAGTTTATTTATTTCATTTAATGTTTATGACTAATTGATATCAAATCCATATGAAATATTAGTTAAATTTGTTTCGTTCTATTAGTAATAATCTTTAACAAATATAGTACCTCTTTACATTCCTAGCTAGAATCCATTTTTCTATGAACATTCATTGATCCTGCTACTGTACTGTTAATGCTTATGTTGTCTGTCATATTGGTGATACTAGTATTATGTGACATTATTTGGTAGAAACGAATCTGTTCTATGTGTATATCTGAGTTGCCGCTGGATATCCTATTATCAAAATAAGGGTAATAACAAAATTACCGAACACCGAGCAATCTTATAAAGGGAAAGTAAAAACTCATAAATCAATAAACAAACAAAATCAGTCAACGACCGGAAAACTGGGAAAACCGCAATGGGCCTGACTTGGTACAGGCATTTCTAAAGAAATGGTGGATTGAATCAGATTTTACAGCGCCAAACCTCTCGTTTTCATTACGGTTCAAAGGTTCCGGTTGTCACAAAAGAGAGTGCTGGAATCCAAATAACCGATTTAACGCACACACATATGTATGAATGTCTCAAGCCAGGACATGGATTTCCTACGTCACATATCGTGATCTTTTTGTGCTCAGTGATTTGAGGTGAGATATATGTTATTACCTTTGGTTGATAATATCTGTTCAAACTTGTTTTAATAGGTTGATTGATTGATTGATTTTTCGTGTTTTAACGCCACTTTCAACAATATTTCAGCTATATCATGGCGACCAGTTCAAGTTGTGGAGGAAGCCGGAGTACCCGGAGAGAACCACCGACCATGGGAAAGAAACTGGAAAATTTTATCACTTGCGGCTGCGAGTCGAGTGCACCCTTTTTTGTAATTTACAAAGCCGGGCGCGAACCCACGCCGTATTGGTGATAGGCTTGTATGAGTTGTTAGATCCAATAGGGGCCAGTATCTCGTCTTGATAATTACATCCGGCAATGCATAGGATAAATGTCTTGTTATTGTTCTGTGCATGCTGCGATAGCAGACGTTAATTTGTCTTTTCCGTCTTTTATATCACTGTTATAAAGGATGTACATTGCTTTCAAAGGACATATTTTGTTCCTATGGCGCTTGTTGCGATACCAGACAATAATTTATCTTTCCGTTGATTATATAACTATTATACAATGTAAGGGAAATACGTCTTGTTCAAATGCCCCATTAGAGATGTTTCTTATCCTAGGGCTCATGTTTCAATAGCAGACAGCAATTTGCCTTTTTTCAAAACTATATTGTAAAGGAAATACGTCTTGTTCAAAGACCCATTAGAGATGTTTCGTGTCTCATGTCTCATGCTTCGATATAAGACAGTATTTTGTCTACGTCATCGATTTAATTAAATATTATATGGGAATAGCATTTGAAACAAAGGAGATTTTGCAGATGTTTATAATGAATAGATACAGTTAATGCAATGATGTGGATAGTACGAGTTTTGCACATCATCTAAAAACAAATCATGTTTTCAAAGCCAATGTGGTGGCGTTGGCAGCTTGAGAGTTTTGCCTAGCATCTAAAATCACAGCATGTTTGTAAGTCCAATGCAGTGTTGCTTGGTGAGTACGAGAGCTTGGCATAGCTCCTAATATAGCATCAGGCTAGACTCTGACAGACAGTGGTGTCTATTTTATTTTATGATATACTTTTAATCTTTGACAACGCTATGCTACACGTACCAGTAATTAATCTGAAATGTCAGCATACCAAGAGCATGACAAATATAGAAAATGGTGCATATACCATACATATAAATTTGTCTGAAAATTAAACTAGCTTCAACGAGCTTTAGAAACAGCAGAAAAGTAGCCTTTTGACCAGTTACCTCAGCCTGTTTGACAGCAAGTGCACATAAAAAAAATCCCGCCATTGTATGAATATTGTATTTATCCTGCAAAGAGCAAAAACAAAAAAGTGCAGATATCAAATAAGTGCGCATACACGTTTCTGGAATATCCTTCATCAGCTACGCTTACAATCGAAAGATTGGAATGGCAAATAATTAAATTTGTTGAGAGTAATCAAACTAAAGGGCCTTAGCAAAATCGCCAAAAATTACAATCCTACTTTCATATGATCCTGTTACAATAATATAGTAGATATAATAATAGTAATAATA
>MJUT01046574.1:655081-667995 GCA_002080005.1 Gigantidas platifrons | reverse complement strand
AATCACGAAACACGAATCAGTATAAGTTGAACATTAGAATGGAAGATAATACTAGTTCCAACTGAGAGTTTATAAGTTGTGATTCTAGTAAATATATCTTTTGTACATTCGCGGGTTCGTGGATGGTAATGTAATCACGAAATCACGAAACACGAATCAGTATAAGTTGAACATTAGAATGGAAGATAATACTAGTTCCAACTGAGAGTTTATAAGTTGTGATTCTAGTAAATATATCTTTTGTACATTCGCGGGTTCGTGGATGGTAATGTAATCACGAAACACGAATCAGTATAAGTTGAACATTAGAATGGAAGATAATACTAGTTCCAACTGAGAGTTTATAAGTTGTGATTCTAGTAAATATATCTTTTGTACATTCGCGGGTTCGTGGATGGTAATGTAATCACGAAATCACGAAACACGAATCCAATGAAAAACCGGGATAAACAGGGCAACCAGCTACTGCACCATTAGTATCACCTGTTCTGTTACTCTTGTAACAAAACAGGTGATAAGTCTTAAATAAGGACGGGATGGAATTATATGATTAAATTTTTAATCTGAATTTTGGTCGATAGGTAAGAAATATCGAGCAGATGGAAGTTTCGTCAAGAAGGACAGAAACAAAATAATTGATGCACAGTTTAAAATATAAATGCAAGTAGAAAGCTAATATGGAGTTTTCTGTCTTCATTGTGTTCAATTTAAACGGACATTTCGTACTTAACAATACTTGTTTTATTTTATATTAAAGGAGCATTAATAATTGTTCATGGGACTGAAAATGAACCAATGGTAAAGACCTTGACTGACAGTATTTACTAATTTGGCATGTTATTATGCACTCAAGGTAACATATTTGACTGCAGGCTGGAATTATTAAACAAGTTGAAATTGACGTCCCCGAGTGATAATCAAAACGTATTGTATGACATGCAGAAAGTATCTTGAGTTCATTACTAAAATGGTGCTTAATTAATTGTAAATGCTGTATCAAACAGTGTTCAGCTTCTCCCAGTTTCACTAATTGTTATATAATTGAGTGCACGATTATACGTGTGTCTTTACATGATGAAGTCAACGACCGTATATTTAATGCAATGCGCTTATTGTTTTTTACATTTTACGATATATATGGTAAGTATCAATGTTTACATTTGCATATATATGTGGACTTGGAAAATACGATATTCAAAAAAGCAAAATAATTAATAAGGTATTAATTCCTACAATAAAACAAAAACCCGGAACATCCAATACCTCTGAAATTATTAATTCTCAATGGCAGGTAGAGAGGTGCCGTCATGGTTGTGATCGTATGTTAGTTGGATTTACAACTACCTGTGCAATCAGTGCATATCACCACTAAAGCTGTGAGTTTGATCCCGCTTGTGGCGATGTTTACCCGATACAGCATTATGTGATAAAGTTTGTCAGTGACTTTCGACAGCTTGGTGGGGGTTTTTTCTGGGTACTCTGGTGTCCCACACCAATAATGCTGACCGCAACAATATACCTCAAATATTGTTGATAAACGCCCTAAACAAGGAAAAGAAACAGAAATTGACAGATTCATATTGATAACATCTCCAATCAGATAATAAAACAACATCCTTAATTATTACACGATTAATCATTGCATTTTGGCAGTCATTGGAACTCTTAAGCCATCACATAAATTACGATTACCTTTTGAGTAGTCTTATGCTAGGAATTCTGCAAGATTTTCAAAATGGCATAGTACCCCCTAATAACATGTGTGTTAACCTTTCCGAAGCACCGTAGTTCACCCTTGGTTTTTTGTGGGTTTCGTGTTCCTCAATTTTTTTTGTCTGTGTAGTGTTATACAGATCGTTGTTTGTCCTTTTTCCTTTGCCATTTTTTGTCTTTTCTTCTTCGATTGATCTCAACATTGTTCATTTAATATTAAATTCGAAAATGCATAAAGCAATCTTAACTTAAAAAAAGAACAATTGAGAAAAACGATCTGAGTATGACAGAACTTCGCTTCCGTAATTCCTCTGGGAAATCAATCTTGATTGTTTTTATTCTCATTAAAACAATCCCTAATAAAACCTGATCCCAGAAGATGTGATTCCATTCCGAAAAATGATGCTAATAATATGATTCTTACAATAACAACACATTCTGCTACTAAGCAAATTAAATTGTGTGAGATTTCTAATCTAATTTCAATGAGCAAAATGCAATTAACAAATAAATTCAACAGTTATCTAATTCAGTGATCATCATAAATAACAACAATATCGTGAAGTTGAATACTATCGTGTAAGGCTTGATTCATGTAAAATGAACATTACAATAAACAAGAGGAAACATTACGCAATGTTAATAATATGGGATTCAATGTTTCATAAAACAGTTTATACTCTAGTTTTGTACGCTTAATTTAGCAGTGCTCTCTGGTACTTGTTCCAAGTTGAACACAAATCTGCATGAATGTCTGAAATAGCCTACTTTTAAGGTATCGTACATGTATGAACAAAAGAAATGTTTCAGTCAATTGATATTAGTCCGTATATTCATATGCATAATTTATGTCAGAACCCAACACGACGGGTGTCACTAGTAGGACAGTGACTGCCAACGCTACTCGAGCATCTGCATTCACGACGAGTTTGTGTGGGGCTCCTGTCGCTCAATCTATAGGTTTCTATGTAGTACTTTGTATATGACTGTTTGTCATTTTGTCCTTTTTCTTTTTTGATCATGCTTTGTCTGTCCTTCCATTTACGGGTTCCTATTACTCCTTTGGTATATTTAAACTTATCAACTTAATATCAGATTCGTATATACATTGTACATAAAGCAATCTAAAATACGAGAAAAACGATATGGGTATGACAGGAATTCGCTTCCCTAATTCCTCTGGGAAATATATTTTGATTGTTTTCTTCACATTAAAGCAATCCCTAATAAATCCTGATCACCGAAGGTGTGATTCAAATTTGTAAGTGAAAAATGATGCCAATAATATAATTCTTACAATAAGAACACCCAGTATGTTACCCAAGAAATTATAATTGTGTGAGAATTGAAATCTAATTTCAACGATAAATGTTTTCAAAATTTTCAAGGACAAAATCAAATCAACAAATCAATTCATTGGTTATCTAATTCGGCAATCATAATACATATAACAACAGCATCGTGAAGAAGATCTGATTGTGTATCATCATTTGAGACCTGATTCATGGAAAATGAGCAATACTATTAATAAGAGAATTTATCAAGAATGATAATATGGGATTCAATGTTTTATCTAACCAGTGCAGTTATGTACACTTAATTTAACAGTTTGTTACGAGTACTGAATCGACGTTGAGCATAGAGCTGAAATGATATATGCAAAACATTTGTCAGAACGCAAGACGATGGGTATCCCTAGTGGGGCAAGGACTGTTAACCCTTCCGGAGCACATGCGTTGATCTCCCGGTTTATGGGGGTCGCATTGTATATCTTTAGTCGTCTGTGTTGTGTTTTGTACATCATGATTTGTGTATTTTATCCTTTGCTTTTTGTCATGTTATTTCTGTCCTTCTATTTCCGGTCTCTGATTAATTCCTTCGTGTCATCAAACTTTTCATAATAATATTAAATTCGAATATGCATGGAATAATAAAAAACCGTCACATAGGAAAATGAATATAAACAGCACGTTTATATGATTCATATGGGAATTCCACGTTATATTAATTCTTACTAAAGCCATTCCTCATAGAACCTGATCACCAACAATGTCATACAATTTCGTACGTAAATGATATAATGTTACAATAACAACATTCTGATCAAATTTCTTTGTGTGAGGTTTGTAATTTAATTTTAACGATCAGTTAATCAACATTTTAAGGACGAAAATGCAGCTGACAAATAAATCAATTAATTAAGTAGTTATTTAATTCGATATCCAAAAAATAATAGGTATTGCAATGACGAAATCACGACGGGATCCGATTGTCAATTTGTTTTCCATCGTGCACATGTGTTAAATTCAATGGAATACACAGCATAATTTATTAAGGGGTGTGTAACAGCTTAGTTGCATGTGTATCAGCGCCATTAAACAGTTTATTCAAATACGGGTTGCATGTTGGCAATAGAGCTACAGTAATAACTGAAACAACCTATTTTAGGGTCTCATAATGGGACAGTGACATTTAAGCAGACAAGTGCATATCTGACTAAAAAAGACAGCCTCGAGCGGAAAGAACCTAATAAAGGTGCCGAATGAATGTTATTGATCGTATAAAATATGAAACCAATAGCGGATATGAATACTAGTATATATGTTTAATTAATATTTAGGGGTCAGCATTCGGTTCATTTTTTAGACGTTAGATGATGAGACCCGTGCACCAAGATAAAAGCATTGATCGGAACTAATACAACATATTAAAAGTTTTATAAATAAAAAGGAAACCTCACAAATTCATCGACATAACTGGTAGATGGAGCAGATAGACTGCGGAAATGTGTTGATACTTTGCACCTGGTGCTGATTGTGTTACTATCAGTATAACTACTATTGCATTCCGAGAATCAAAAATAAATCATGATTGAACGAACAATGCAGTGGTACACAAATACAAACTATATTGTCATTACATAAATTTTGCACTTTTGCTTTGCTAATAAAACGTTTAAAGATGAGCTTGTTATCCCCTCGCTTAGTTTTTCCGATATTGGCTTAGTTTTTTTTTATATTGGCTGAGTTTATGATTTTATAATACCCATTATAAGATAAAATGTTATGGTTAATTAATAAATATATCAATTTTATAAATACCCATCATAAAATAAAACAAATTATGGTTAATTAATACATATATCATTACGTGATGAGTTCCGTATTGGCCTAGTTATTAGTCCTCGGGCAGCTGTATATAATGTCCAAAACTAGGACATGAATTTCCAACGTCATGTGTCGTGGGTCGTTTTTATATTCAGTGCATTGAGATAAGGTGTGAGTGCTCGTGTTGTCCAGTGGATTTGTTGATACTCACTGTTTAAACTGTTCTTGTCATAATAACATTTATTTATAATACAATGACTGGTAAAATAAACATAGAGAGAATTGTTTTGCTGTTAGCATTCTCAAACAACTCCATATGAATTTCAATCTGGTTTCAGAAGCGCTTATTCCACCGATACCTGCATTATTCATCTTTGTGATCATATTAAATCTCAAACATCTAAAGGCCTCTTCACTGGTATGGTAATGATAGATATTCAAGAGGCATTCAATACGGTCGATCATCAAATTCTTTGCAACAAGCTTCAAGCGATGGGAGTATCTACCATTAAATGGTTTGAATCGTATTTAACAGGTAGACAACAGTTGGTTAATGTTAATGGCACAGAATCCAACCCAGCAAACTTTAGCTGTGGAAGTATTCTAGATCCTTTACTTTTCCTTTGTTATGTCAATGACATGTCCATAAGCATTAACTCAGAGTGTAAATTACTTCTGTACGCAGATGACAATACTATTATGTTTAAGTAGAGTGCATTCTTTTTTGGTCCAAAGAGAAAATTAAAAAATGTAACTGAATTTCAAATTAACTGTAATGGTCATATAATAAATTCACAAAATAGTGTTAAATATTTAAGCATTGGTATTGATCAAAACCTGTCTGGCGAAAAAACAGTTAACTCTATTATTAAAAAGGTTAATTCCCGGTTGAGGTTTATGTATAGAAAGGCAAATTGTTCATCTGCCGAAACGCGGAAAACTTTAAGTATGGCACTTATTCAATGTCATTTTGATTATTCTTGTTCCTCTTGGTATGCTGGTATAACTCATGCTTTAAAAAACAAACTGCAAGTGGCACAAACAAAACAGATATATTCATTAAAAGCATGGGCCCGAGAACTAGTATAAAGCAAGCTGAATTATCTAGTCGAGGATTTTTAAATATTGAAAACAGAGTAAAACAGCTTCGATTGAACCATGCTCATAAAATCTATTATGATAACTGTCCTTCTTATTGGAAAAATAATTTGATCAAAATTAATGAACATCATGCCCATAATACTATATCAAGTCAGATTAATTATGTTACACCAAAAATTAAAGCATCGAATCAACAACGTTTTACTACAATGGAATCCATGATTGGAATTCTCTACCCGATTCTATCAAATCCATCAATGATTTGCAAAGGTTTAAAAAAGAAGTGAAGTGCCACCTGATACATACCTTTGAAGAACGGGAAAGACGTGTCATATCATAATAATGGCAATTATATATATTTTTTTCATAGATAATGTACTTAGTTTAAAATTAAGTAATCCCTCTACCCGCTCATGTAGATCTATTAATATCCACTTGAACTTTAAGATGATACTTGTAAAGGACCCCATTGGAAATAAGCTGAATGACTTTCATGGGCTATCCTTGGTATGAAAGTTTTCAGCAGTTACAATGGATGGATTGAAGTTAATGAGAAATGTTTAAACATTCGTGTAAGATGCTGACATTTTTAAACCTAAATATATTTTAATCCGATGTTTACTTTAATTAAATATGCGACATTTAGATTGTTTAGATCTTCGCACGAATCCACTCAGGGAATTGAATAAATGACGTGCGATCAATTTAGTTTAATTATGCAATGTTTTATTAACAGAATATCGTTGATTGTTCACATTTGCATTTGTTTTCCAAATATTGGATCGTGAAATACCCATATATGGAATTCATGGAACGATAAAATACCCATATATAGAGGTTTCGCCTGTCGTACAACTGGAACTCTCACATATCAATACTCTAACCTTTAACAGGAAAATTTGAACATACGAATGCAGAATAACGAGTATTGATGAACTAGTATATTCAAATGTCAACCTTTGCGTCATGAATAATAAGCATAGTATACATAAGTTCACGCTTGGGAATGTGCGCTTTTTATAACAATACTGCTCATCCAGGTATATGTTGGACTATCAGAGGAAAACACCTTATTTAATACTTCAGTTCACTAGGGGAGGTTTGAGTCATAATATCAACTCCACCACCTATTGGAATACCTGTACTAAAAAGAAAAAGGACAAAATGACAAACAACGATCTACAAAACACTACACAGAAAACTAAAGATCGAAGAACATCAACGTGTGTACTCGGTGATCGAGATGTGTAAGCAGTTCCTACTCCACTAGTAAGAAAGGTTTGAAGCCGTGGATCGCAGAAGGACAAACAATACAATGTCCTCAAGTGAAAACAGCGATCTATAAAATACTTTACAGAAAACAAACTATTCAGTACTTAGTTAAATATATACTTCTTTGGTTCGGGAAATAATACTGTATTTACAAAAAAAATATATTTGATTACTGTCAATATTCAGGAGGAATGATTTTCGTTAAAGCATTTATTTAGGGAGCGCATTGTTTGCTACTTATTATAAGTGGAGGAAAATGTGCGCAGCAGTTTCTACAAAGCCACATTTTCATTTAGGTAAATCTAGTATATTCTTACAGTAAACATGGGAATTGAGTGAGTGAGTTAATGTTGTTTAACGCCACCTCAACAAAATTTGAGATATATAATGGCGAAGTTAATATTAAATGAGATGATGATGAGTTCCGCTTTGTACTAGACCAACACCTCTAGTTGGGTTTTTTAAAAGTGCTAGATCACTGAAGCAACATTCCGATGATTGAGAGAACTTCTCTACATCCGAAGTGAACAGTATTTGTCAACCTTACAACAAAGACGTAAATGGATTACTCCGTGTGAAAACATAAAAGAAGGTGACATAGTTCTTCTGAAAGACTATGAATCGAAAAGAACATGTTGGCCCATGGCTATCGTTGAACAAGCATTTCTGAGTGCAGACGATCGTGTCCGCAAAGTCCAGGTTAATGTTGGCAAAGATCGAAAATGTTACATTAGGTCTATTCGTGAAGTTGCTATCAGTGTAACATTTTTTGCATATTTAAAAGTTTTCATTTTGTTTTGTATCTCATTTTTCAATTTAGAAAATGTTGTATGTTAAGTGATTTCAGGAGGAAATCAGGAGGGGAGTGTGCTGCCCCGGATATATTTTTACACTGTTTCCGTATATATTTTCACCTGCACCGGTACGCATGTTATTTTTAGATTGTAATGGCAGCTCCGGCTAACCGCCGACATATTTAATCGGTCAAAAATTTAGAATTTAAGGTATTGGCCCCTCACGGAGTAAGTTTATACCCTTTTTATTGATAAAATAAGACTTATAACAGTAAAATTATACAATTAATTAAATCATACAGTTCATTAGTTACGTACACAGAGGTTACATCGATTATCGCTTCAAACGTCCTAAATATTGAACTGTATAGTAATCCGAAGTTATTTCTAACTGACTGGTATAGGCATTTACATTTAAAATTTGAGTTGTATTTTTTATACACAAGTATAACGGACCGACCATTTAACTTGCAGGGGAGGTTATGGTTTTTTGTTTCGCTCAGAAAATTTGTTTCGAACAACACGAGAGTTAGAATATTTTCTTTTGTTTGTCGCGCAAAGCGCGAAATTTTTTTCCAGAATTTAATATTAGGTTATATGACAAAAACTCTGAATCAGATTATATTTTTTTTCCTCCACCAAAATCAGAATATTTTTTCAGCAACATTGGGAATCAGAATATTTTTTAGGAAAAAACATAACCCCCCTCCCCCTCCCCTTTCAAGTTAAATTGTCGTTCCCTAAGTTTATTTTAGAATTACTGTAGATACTATATAAAATATTTTAAGGTTTGTTTTACACACAATGTGCACCAGTATTAATTGTGCACCTACATGTAATGTGATGAATAATTTCTCTGAAACCACAAGCTTATTTTGCACAATACATGCATTTCATTTTATTTGAATATCATAGAACAACAGATTAATTAGTGGTCTTGACTGTTTTAGACTTTATTGAGATTATGATACAGTTCAATTTCTATTGTATGAATGCTTATGTTACATTCCATGTACATGTACTTATTATTGTTTATTTTATGTTTTACAGCTTTGTACCCTCTCCGGGGGTTTGCATAGCAATAAAGGCATTAAACACTGCACACGAGGTCTGCTTCCAACATAGCAATCATTAGGTTTTGATTGTGTAGTAATATTTAGAGGAGCACTAAATTACAAGAGTTATGTTTTCTGGTTGTACACATTTGAAGGAATAAGCCTATTTCAATACAGTGCAGTCCTAGGTATAACCAGTGGATTCATTTCATTAGCACTGACATTTTGCAACTAATTGGGTATCAATTCTTTGCAAAGCATTGTGATTTCGCTCGCTCCATGACAACAACAACATATAAGCTGTCAATCATTGTTGTGCTACTACAGACTCACACAACACCTCTGAATGCAATTATACATGCAATAGTTTACCATATATAATTTATCATTGTGAGTCTTATTCATAGGAAGTCGCTGAAAAACAAAATGAATGGTTTATGTTCAATTAGTTCTAATAAAATAAGTTGAATCTGGTGCTCCTAGAGATAATGATGGTTTGGGAAGAATGACCGCAAAAACATCATTGGTAACGTGCACTTGTCAAATAGACTTCATTAGATTCATTCAGAATTATATAATATTTACACGGCGTTATAGATATGACAATTATATATTAGATGCCAAACATAATATGAACACTGATTAAATAGGAAAGTACTTATGTGTTTTGTTGATACGAATATGACAGACTTATGACGAGAAAGTTTAGACAGTGATTGTCAACAATTCCACCAATATCAGCAAGAACAAACAACATCTCGCCTGATATTTTGGCTTTAGAATATAGGTCCTAAACTGAGGCATGAACACAGATGTATCAGGCGTAAACCGGTTAATGGGATGACAACTTGGCGCTGATATTTGGATCTTCAACTGTAATACAGATATAAACAAACAATGAAAATCTGCACAGATTCACTTCCACTCAAAAACACCACATACGACCAAAACAATGAACGATAACATAAACATAGACAGTACACTAGCAGGGTCAATGAACGATAACATAAACATAGACAGTACACTAGCAGGATCAATGCATGATAACATAAACATAGACAGTACACTAACAGGGTCAATGAACGATAACATAAACATAGACAGTACACTAGCAGGATCAATGCATGATAACATAAACATAGACAGTACACTAGCAGGATCAATGCATGATAACATAAACATAGACAGTACACTAGCAGGATCAGTGCATTATAACATAAACATAGACAGTACACTAGCAGGATCAATGCATGATAACATAAACATAGACAGTACACTAGCAGGATCAATGCATGATAACATAAACATAGACAGTACACTAGCAGGATCAATGAACGATAACATAAACATAGACAGTACACTAGCAGGGTCAATGAATGATAACATAAACATAGACAGTATACTAGCAGGGTCAATGAACGATAACATAAACATAGACAGTACACTAGCAGGGTCAATGAATGATAACATAAACATAGACAGTACACTAGCAGGGTCAATGAATGATAACATAAACATAGACAGTACACTAGCAGGGTCAATGAACGATAACATAAACATAGACAGTACACTAGCAGGGTCAATGAATGATAACATAAACATAGACAGTACACTAGCAGGATCAATGCATGCTCGTAATACTCTAAGGGCAAAATGAATGAATTTTGATCTTTGATGTTTCCATGTTTAATTCCAGAAACGAACAGTAATGTTGAAGGAAGAAAATAATCTGAAAAATGCGCAGTTCTAGTTATAACCGGGGTTCACTTGATTAATACTAATATATTGGAAATAATAAGGTGTGCTTTAAAAG
The DNA here is from genome assembly GCA_002080005.1 of Gigantidas platifrons. Taxonomy (NCBI): domain Eukaryota; kingdom Metazoa; phylum Mollusca; class Bivalvia; order Mytilida; family Modiolidae; genus Gigantidas; species Gigantidas platifrons. The sequence goes on along the minus strand of MJUT01046574.1, from coordinate 657,140 downwards.
GTACCTCTAAATAATAGATAACTGTTTATATAAAGGACAGCCTCGTTGTTCGCATTAACGGAAAGTGCATATAATTGTAACCTGTATATAAAGGATATCTGCTCATAAGGGGCACATGTTCAGGTTCCTGGAGTGCCCTGTATGTATAGGTTTGACTGCATATTGTATGCAAATGGTTGTGACTTCATTCAGAAATATTATATAAGCTGTCAAACATTGTTGTATTGTCACAGACTCCATACCTCTCTATGCAACAAGACACACAACAATTTACCATATATAATTGATCATTGTCTTATTTCCAGGAAGTCGTTGACCGAGGAAGAAGAATCGTGAATTTACAATTAGTTCTAATACCATAAGCTGATGTTCCTGGAGATAAGGATGGTTTGAGAGGAATGACCGCAGCATATCATTGATAACGTTATCTTGTCTAACAGATTTCATTATATTCATTCACGATTCTATCAAATATATACATGGCGTTGTAGATATGACAATTACAAATTAGATACCAAATATAATAGAAACACTGACTCAATTGTGTGGCTGGCGTAAACACGTTAATAGGATCCCAACTCTTCTTTGACAATTGGATCTTCATCTACAATACAGAAATAAACAAACAATGAAAAACTTCCACCCCTCAAAAAGGCCACGCCCCATCACAAAATGAATAGCAACATAAACATGTATAGTACAATGAATGTTCGCAGTACTTTTAGGGCAAAGTGAATAAATTTGTATGCTTGATGTTTCCAGTTGTAAATTCCACTTTATCAATTATAATATATTAGAACTAAAAAGGTATATATTGTATGCAAACGGTTGTCACGTCATTCAGAAACAAAATATAAGCTGTCAATCATCGTTGTTACCACATACTCACTTTACATATTTGACGTAAATTAGACATGCAATAGTTTACCATATATAATTGATAATTCGTTGAATGAGGAAGAAGAATTGTAAATTTGCAATTACTTCTAAGAGAATATGTTGAATCTGATGTCCCTTGCGATAACGATTGTTTGAGAGGAATGACCGCAAAACATCACTGATAGCGTTATCTTGTCTAACAAACCTCATTAGATACATTCAGTATTCTATAAAATATTTACTCGGCATTATAGATATGACAATTACAAATTAGATACCAAATATAATATAAAAAAAATACTGACTAAATAGGAGTGTGCTTATGTGTGTTGTTGATACGTATATGAACGGCTTATGAAGAGAAAGCTTAGAAAGTGATTGGCATCAATGCTGCCACTATCAACAAAGGAAAGACCCAAGAAATTGAACACAAGTACAATGATATATGACATTGGAATGTAGGTCGTCCTGGCCTGTCAGAAACACATGTGACAGCTGTAAACTGCTTAATGAGATACCAACTCGACTCTGATATTTTGATCTTCAACGACAATGCATATTATTTGCATAAACAAACAATGAAAATATGCACAGATTCGCTTCCACCTCTCAAAAAGACCATATACTACCACAAAGATGAACGGAAATATAAGCATGGACAGTACAATAGCAGGGTGAATGAATGCTCGTAGATAATTGATTCCTAAAGGTAGAATGTGTTGGCAAATGATGACACAATATCACAATAAATGAGCGACAACATAAACATATACATTACAACAGCAGGGTCAATGAACGCTCGTAGTTAACTGACTACTAACTAGGAATGTAGAATATGTTGGTCACATGGACTACAATAGCAGGGTCAGTCAATACTCGTAGTTAACTGACTACTAACTAGGAATGTAGAATATGTTGGTCACATGGACAGCACAATAGCAGGGTCAGTGAATGCTCGTAGTTAACTGACTACTAACTAGGAAGGTAGAATATGTTGGTCACATGGACAGTACAATAGCAGGGCCAGTGAATGCTCGTAGTTAACTGACTACTAACTAGGAAGGTAGAATATGTTGGTCACATGGACAGTACAATAGCAGGATAAGTGAATGCTCGTAGTTAGCTGACTACTAACTAGGAAGGTAGAATATGTTGGTCACATGGACAGTACAATAGCAGG
>MJUT01046574.1:592956-653988 GCA_002080005.1 Gigantidas platifrons | reverse complement strand
AGTGAATGCTCGTAGTTAACTGACTACTAACTAGGAAGGTAGAATATGTTGGTTACATGGACAGTAGAATAGCAGGATAAGTGAATGCTCGTAATTAACTGACTACTAACTAGGAAGGTAGAATATGTTGGTCACATAGACAGTACAATAGCAGGGTCAGTGAATGCTCGTAGTTAACTGACTACTAACTAGGAAGGTGGAATATGTGGACTAAAGAGCACGCACTATCACAAAAATAAACAACAACATAAACATGGACAGTACAATAGCAGGGTTAATGAATGCTCTTAATAATCTTAGGACAAAATGAATGAATGGAATACGACATGTGAAATGTCGAGTTTTAAATTCCAGGTACGGACAGTAGATTGAAAAAAAAAATAATCATAGCAACGTGCAGTTCTATTTATGACCGGGGTACACTTTATCAATTCTAATATATTAGAACTAATAAGGTATCCATTGTATGCAAATAGTTGTGACGTGATTCGGAAACAAAATGTATGTTGCCAATCATTGTTGTTACCGCAGACACACTCCACACCTCTCTATGGAACAAGACACGCAACAGGTTACTATATATAATTGAGCATTGTCTTATTTCCAGGAAGCCGTTGGACGAGGAAGAAGAATGGTAAATGTTCAATTAGTTCTAATACTGTAGGCTGAGTCTGAGATAATCATGCCTTGAGAAGAATGACAGAAAATCATTAATCATAACATTCACTTCTCTGATATACTTCATAATATTCATTCAGAATTCTGAAATTTTAATTCAGCGTTGTAAAAATAATAAATAAATATTATATTACAAATTCAATATGAATACTGATTAACTAGATGTGTCCATATGTTAGAATATTTATCGACAACATGTTTGTCCAGTTTGGTAAACTATTGGTTCAACAGTCGATCGGTTTTCGAATGCGTCCTAATTATGCTCCACTACTCGATGATCTTTGTCTGCACGCTTATGAGGCAAACTTCGAGGGGTGCAACCAGTGCCCTTCCGGAGCACACGAGTTAACTTCCGGTTTTTGTTGCGGTTTGTGTTGCTCAGTCTAGTGTTCTGTGTAATGTTTTGCGGATCATTGTTTGTCCTTTTACATTTGGCCATTGTACTGTCTGTACCTCGAGTTACGGCTTCTGATTATTACTTTGGTATCTTCAAACATTTGTTCCTTCAATGATTTCCCAAGATTAAAATTAGCACATTTGCTCAGACATTTGATGTCAGATTCCGCTCTATTAATGCTGTTCTCTCACTGAACAATTCTCAATTGATTTATTATTTTCATGTCATATATACAAATGAACATTAAGAAAAATATACTGATGTCACTCAAAGATCTGATTATATTGACTTTCATCTTGAAATCCACAACGGAGTGAAAATAAAAACAACCCTAAACGACATACGTGCTGACTTCACTTTTCCAACTTCTCATTAATCAACTTTAATATTCCAACAGAACAGTCGTATGGAGTTTACATTTTACAACTCATATTTTATTCTAGATTGTATGCCCGTTGCTTTGTTTTTCTGAACTGAGCTCGCCTGCTATTCAAATAAGGCTACGTTGTTCCTAGGTCGAAGTCATCGCTACGAAAATTATACGGCCGCAATTTTTGAAATATCAATTTGATATTTTCCCTTTTACGGATATGTTTTCTTTCCTCTATCACCACGACGACTTTCTAACCTGCACAGGAAACACACATGCAATGGTGTGGAATATTATGCAATAAATTAATTTGATGTGTTTAAGAGATTTTGATTGGATATAAAATTGATGTTATTTTCCATAAACAATTTTTAACCGGAAATCACATGTTGCGGTCTCAATTGGGATTTTTTTTTTTATTTTAATTCTTTTTAAGCAATTATTATCCGTCAAAATATTTTTAGGACTATTAAAAAAAATAATTAGGAATTAATTTATAAGGATTGTTCACAATTTTTGTTCGGTTCATTCGCGAGTTACACAGTGTGTACCACTTTTTGAGTTTATTTCTTCAGGAACCGAAAAAAAATTGAGATCAATCCTTAATTGTTGGTACTGATATATTCGATTACAAAGAATTGTGATTTCGTTCGGAATGAAAAAAAAATAGATACATGCTGTCAATCACAGTGCTATCACATACTTTCGAGATAATGCTCACACCACACCTATGAAGGATATAAGACATGCGATATCATAATTGAACATTGTTGTAGGAAGTCGTTGAACGGCAAAAAGAAGAATTGTTAATTTGCAATTGGTTCTAATTAAAATAAGTTGAATCTGGTTTTCCTAAAAATAATTATGGTTTGAGAGGAATGACAGCAAAACATCATTGATAACGTTCACTTGTCAAATAGACTTCACTATATCTATTCAGAATTCTATAAATTGGTTATTCGGCGTTGTAGATATGTGAAATATATACTATATACCAAACATAATAGAGACACGATTTAAACAGAAATGTACTTAATAATTATTGTTGTAAGACATGATTGTGGTTGTCATAAAAGGTGGTCTGTGGCCAACAGGCTCGACTTTCTTGGCTTGTAGCTACGAGCATTGACTCCTCTTCTTCTTCCCGTCTGTAGTTTACTCTAGGCTGAGTGTTAATACTCCGTGCATGTCCAAACTGTATAGCTAAAATCCAGTCATGTTTACAATTAAACTTCAACAAAGTATTTACATTTCGGACTGCACACGAAGGGTAAGAGACCCCAACCTTGTATCGAACTGGTCGATGGTGGAGACCTCACGTAGTACCTGTGGTATGCAGTTCCAAGTAATGATGGTACGGGGAAAGTAAGAGTACTTGTATACATTTGATCTTGTATAGGTTGTTTAAATACAATGTTTCCTCTAGTTCTTGCATCTACTGATCACGTCATTGTATATTTATCAGCAGGGGAGATTAACTGGTATTGCTCAGTGACAATTTTGAGTCGTTGCCATGTCAAAACCAGATCCCTAACACCATATGTCATGGTCTTTTTTGACTTTTAAGGATTTTAGTTGAGATTGCACGTTTTCTTGGTAATGTTGGAATTAGTAGTGGTCACTGTGTAAACTTTCCAACCTGAAATACGTTTCCTTCACACGTATCAATGTATAGACTTGTATAAAGATACCACAATCTACTTTTACACTGTATGTGTCGGTGCTAATAGCCTTTAACATATTTAGGAAAAGTCAAATTTGCCGAGTTTGTTAGTTTTCAAAGTGGTAATCAGAATTCGTAAAACGACGAAGGACAGACAACACAATGGCCAAAAGAAAAAGTACAAGAGTACAAACAAGGATCTACAAGACATGCAGAGAAAACTAAAGATCGAGTAATATGAACCCCACTAAAAACCGGGAGTGAATTCATGTGTTCCGATAGGGTAAGCAGTTTCTGCTCCACTAGTGGCACCCGTCGTGTTAATCTAGTTACAAATCCGGCGATAAGTCATGAATGAGGAAAGGACCGGAAAGTGTTTATGACAAGCGGAGCATATCCCTGATCATTTGCCAAAAAGATATTCCATAATGGTCAACCAACCAGGTCATAAAACTTTCGCACTCTCCACATACAATGTTTTCTTAAGAAAGTGATTGATTTTGGGATTAATAGATAAATAAAACATTTATAATACTTAGTCCTAGAATTGTGGCAACTTCCTTCTATACAAACAACGTGTGTACGATTAATTCATTCATATAATGAAGCTATTACTATGCAGTTAATACACAATTTATCATATGTATAGATAAACTTTAGAGAATACCGAAGTGACAATGCATAATGGACAATCCAGAGCAACCCAAAAAGACAGTGACAAATGTTTTTCTTCAAAATGACCAATGCGCTTGTGAAAAAAAATGATAATCTAATTTATTAGTGATATTTCTCATGTTTATTGAACAGATAATTTAGGAAGGGATGCTGAATACGTTATATGTAGTCATTATAATAAAATGTTCAATATTATCAACATCAGGTGTGCTATATAGACAAACAACTAATGTTAGAGGGATGACTAATAGACCCAGCTGTACAGACAGATTATGGCCATAAGCAAGTTATTTCCTTGTAGGAAATAAATCTACACTTCTGACCAAGCGAAAACAAATTTCATTAACAGGGATCAATTTGATCAACCACAAATTATCATATGTGAATAACACGATTTAGGACTCTAATTATTGCTTTCGATGAAATATAAATAAACCGAAAAACAATTCCAACATCTTAACGCAAGATCACCTGGTTGCAAAGAAATTGTAGCAACAGGTACACAATCGATGCCCCGAACACACAAATGTCATAATTGTGTAAAGTTGTAAAGACACACATAAGTGTTAATGTTCTAAGCTTGTGTTTGTTGCGGAAGGTACATTCCAACTTTGAATATATAAATAAAAATTATTGAAATGCCGACAGAAGCATGACGGGGGTCAGTTACATGAATGCATGTAATAAGAGCTAACCTGCATCTAATATCCTGACCCAGAAATATTGTAATTGATCTTGTTACTTGTGAAAACAAAATGTTTCTTCAAACTGTCGCAGATTGGTCATCAAGTCATCCAATCATTCTAAGATGTCCAGTCGAAATGTATGCATTATTGCTGCATATGGGAAAAAGAAAACACAATAGTAGCCCCCCCCCCCACACACACATATACACACAAACACAAGCTAGTGTACAACTAGAGAGTAAATGCAGACTTCATACAGGGGCTTCTAAAAAACTAAAAGAAGCTAGCCCGATCCTTTAATGTTACGTTCCACTATATAGATGATGTCCTTTCACTAAATAATTCTAGGTTTTGTGATTTCGTTGACCGCAACTATCCCATTGAACTTGAAATAAAGAATACCACAGATACAGATAGGTCGGCTTCATACATTGACCTACACCTCGAAATTGACAGTGAGGGGTGGTTAAGAACGAAACTTTACGACAAAAGAGAATATTTTAATTTCCCCATTGTGAACTTTCCATTCATATGTAGCAGCATTCCAGCAGAACATGCATATGGAGTATATATCTCTCAGTTGATAAGATATTCCAGAGCTTGTGGGTCCTATGAGGATTTCCTTGATAGAGGGTTGCTGCTAACAAGGAAGCTACTGAACCAAGGGTTCCTCTTACAAAAGTCATCACTTCGAAAGTTTTACGGTCGCTACCATGACTTGGTTGACTGTTATGGAATATCTGTCACAAATGACTACGGATATGTTCCACTTGTCGTAAACACTTCCCGGTCCTTTCCTCTGTCATGACTTATCACTGGGTTTGTAACTAGATTAACACGACGGGTGTAACTAGTGGAGTAGGAACTGCTTACCCTTCCGGAACACATGATTTCACCCCCGGTTTTTAAGTAGGGTTCGTGTTACTCGATCTTTAATTTTATGTGTATGCTTTGTAGACCGTTGGTTGTCCTTTTGTACTTGATGGTGTGGCCATAGTGTTTTCTGGTCTTCGATATACGGACTCTGAATGCTCATTTGATATCTTCAAACTCTTTTTAAGTGATATCACCCTGGTACAGCGTTGTTTAACACAAAAAGTATATTTATTTTCATCGTCTCTGTCAGTCATGTTATTTCTGTGTTCTTTGGAATTACAGGTTTGCTGGTAAAAGTGGTTCGTTTTGCTGTGATTTGTTTTATTTTCGATCATTAATGCTGAACGATTTATTTTCAAACACCATTTTGTTAATATAAAGTGAAATTCAAAATAATCATTAATTGGCATTCAATGTCTATTTTATTATTCAATTTGTATAATTGTATCCAATTTTAGCGTTTAAAATGCCATAGGCTGTTTTAAAGAAATGATATAATGAAACAGAATGGTATAATTTACAAATAAAAACACACGTCTTAAAGTCACAGTTTTCATGACATTCTTGTTGCAGTGTTTTCACTCTTAATAACTTTAGCAATTACAATGTACAAACAATTAACTCTGACAAGATCAATGCTTAATTACATAGCAAGAAGGTGTGTATTTTTGCTTCCATTTCATTTTGACGTTTAACAAATCACTCAATTTACACTATCAGTCGTAACGTTTAAATGCAGTATTTGACCTACAGGGAGAGGGGGCAATGTTTTTCTCTCAAGTGAGATTTGTTTTCACATAAAGCAAAAATCAGACACCTTAACACGTGATATGGAAATCATTTCGGGAAGCCTATGCCAGATTAGTAAGCAAACACAATTACATTTACCTCTTGTTCACATAGGCCTCTTTAAAATAGTATAAAGTAATGGTCGGTAAAGTAACTAGTGATAATAATAAAACATAAAAAAACCGTTGAAATCGAGGTCCTAGCTGGTGACAGGTACACGACATTGTGCAAGCCAATTCGATAATTGAATCTCAGTCGTCCCTTTATTCAGGTTTCCAGCAACCAGGAAAAAACATGCACATAAATGTGGCGGGACCAATTTGAGTGATTGGATCATAACCACACCCTCGCCATATCTAGATACCGAATGGGACAGACACGAAAATGCAACGGTGCTAATCGTGATAAATTTATCTCCAGTTGTCAAATGCAATGAATAAGCTTAAATTCTGTATAAAAAAGACAGAAACTGGTAAAGCGCAATTACCCCTAAGATATGGTTGCACAATACAGAACATGGTTAATTTACTCTAATGATGGGAATTTTAATAGTTAAACGTGTTAAAGGCCGATTGAATATTTCAATCACTCTATAAGATGCCATATTGGGCATCTAATTTGATCGTCAATGACATGATTACAGTAATTAGCTGGTTGACCGATGACAGTCTGGCTAAGATAAATGTCAACAACTAGGCTTGAAATGCGCTATACTCGTTTTAAAGCTATGAGTAACAGTAGTCAGTATTTACATTGAAATTTAATTACATGATTTGATTTGATTTTTTTTGTGTTTTAACGCCACTTTCAACAATATTTCAGCTATTTCATGGCGACCAGTTTTGGTGGTAGAGGAAGCCGGAGTACACGTAGAGAACCACCGTCCATGGGCAAGCAACGGGTAAACTTGATCACTTTCGGCTGCGAGTCGAGTGCATCCTTTTTGTAAATTACAAACCCGGGCGCGAACCCACGCCGTATTGGTGATAGGCTTGTATGAGTTGTTAGATCCATCGACCTAACTCATTGAGCCATCCGGGCCCAATAGTAGTCAGTATTTACATTAATATTTCATTACATGTCTAAGCATAAATGTAACTGTTGAGCAGAGGATTGACGATACCAAAGTGGTAATCAGAAGCCTTAAATTAAAAAGGGACAAGCATTTTACTGGTCAAATTAGAATGACAAAGAATGATCCACAAAATAAGATAAAGAAAACTAAAGATTGAGCAACACGAATTCCACAAAACATCAAGAATGAATCCAGGTTCTCTGAAATGGTAAGCAATTCCTTCTCCACTAGTGACACCCGTCGTGTTACCCATGCGACAAATCTGTTGATTAGTCATGAATGTAGAATGTGTCATTAAACGTGTACAATTTGTGTTATCGCCTTGGTTTTCAGCGGAACACGGTAGCCATTATCATTAATACATATTCTTGCAAGTGAAATTGTTGACACACTATAAAGTATCAAAAACACAAGGCAAACAACGACAATATTTCGCGGAAATATTAGCGCTGTGTTGAGATAAAAACAGCAGTATGGCAGGTTTTAAGTTATTAAATGAAACGTCATTCCCTCATATCTCTGATATCGAAGGTCCAAAATAAACAACAAAAAATAGACTTTGCGAGTCAGTTCCAATAAAACATTAAAGTATTTTGTTAAATAATTTACATTTCATTGTTATCTTTTCATCACTATATTCCGACCATGACTCTTGTAAGTAATTTGACTGGAAAATATATTTTCTTTCGTTGACAATAAGGTTAAGGCTAGGGTTATGTAACGCAGTTCTAGTTGTGGAGGAAACCAGAGTACCCAGAGAAAACCACCGACCTGCCGCAAGTCACTGACAAACTTTATCACATGATGTTGTATCATGCTGACACAATAAGTCCATTACGTTTTTAAATGTGAATGTAATGGAATGTATACGTCAAGATTTCTATCTATTAATCAGGACAGAAACACTGACGTAAGCAACAATAAAATGTTTCCATTATTATCTGAAGCAACTGCAGTGCTGTTACGCCACGAGAACAATTTACAGCCGATAGTGGAGTACCATTAACAACACTGTACTATTAGGCTATAGAAATATTACCACATCTCAAACAGTCGTTACAAACAAGAGGATGGGATAATGTACACTGATGACGAGTCGTTGATGCAAAATTAAACATTTATATAGACAATATATTTTTGTGATAGTCTGTGGTCTTTTTGAGTGGACGCGAATATGCGCATTTTTTTTTTTTTTTTGTTCGGATCCCAATAAACTGGTTTAACCCCGCCCAATTATTCTGTCTGTCCCAAGCCAGGAGATAGCTTTCCAACGTCATATGTTGTTTAACCCCGCCCAATTATTCTGCCTGTCCCAAGACAGGAGATAGCTTTCCAACGTCATATGTTGTTTAACCCCGCCCAATTATTCTGTCTGTCCCAAGCCAGGAGATAGCTTTCCAACGTCATATGTTGTTTAACCCCGTCCAATTATTCTGCCTGTCCCAAGCCAGGAGATCGCTTTCCAACGTCATATGTTGTTTAACCCCGCCCAATTATTCTGTCTGTCCCAAGCCAGGAGATAGCTGTCCAATGTCATATGCTATGGTCTTTCTGTGTTCAGCTATTAGTTAATATGAGAGCTGATTGTTTTGTTGATATTGGTGAAATTGATTACCATCACTGTTTAAACCTTCTTTTCATAATATACATACATTGTCGGCANATGTTGTTTAACCCCGCCCAATTATTCTGCCTGTCCCAAGCCAGGAGATAGCTGTCCAACGTCATATGTTGTTTAACCCCACCCAATTATTCTGCCTGTCCCAAGCCAGGAGATAGCTGTCCAACGTCATATGTTGTTTAACCCCGCCCAATTATTCTGCATGTCCCAAGCCAGGAGATAGCTGTCCAATGTCATATGCTATGGTCTTTCTGTGTTCAGCTATTAGTTAATATGAGAGCTGATTGTTTTGTTGATATTGGTGAAATTGATTACCATCACTGTTTAAACCTTCTTTTCATAATATACATACATTGTCGGCAAATGTAAAATTTGTTTGTACGAGCTTCAGAAACAGGAGGAAAAGCTAGCTTCTGGTGAGCTTGTATTGCCTGTTATGTAGCAAGTGCAAATATTTTTTTGGTTATATTTTACAACAATGTGTGTATTTGTTGTTTATCCTGTGTGTGTGGGGGGAGGTGGGGGGGGGGGGGGGGCCTTNGGGTGGCCTTGTGTACTATTTGACATTCCATTGAACGTGGAGCCAACCGATTCCTTTAAATAGAACTAACATTATCAATATGACGAGATATGGATAATGTTCAATATTTGAGCGTTCAGATGCCGTTTTACTGACATGTACATCATTTGCAAGTAATTTTAGCAATGTAAGAAAAAATAATATTGCATATTTCTGCGATTTTAATTTAGAACTGTTGTGTATGTTATTACAATATATGCATACATATAGATTTTTAAATTATCATAGAGAAAATTTAAACAGTGATGGTCCACTGAGATCAACAAAGAGAACAGTCACCTCTCATCTTAACTGAACTCACTGAACACCACAAAGATCATGATATACAATGTTGGAAATATCGATCCTGGCTTGGGACAGGCGGAGAAATGTGGCAGGGTTAAATCGGTTAATGGGATCCCAACCCTCTTCATCTTGATAACTGGATCTCCAGCAGCAATACACGTATAAACAAACGATAACAAACCTGCACAGATTCACAATCCACTCAAAATTGCCCCATATTTATACTCCCCCTCCACCGGCGGGGGGCATACTGTTTTACCTCTGTCCGTTCGTCCTTCCGTCCGTCCAAAGATATTTTTCGTCGCATTTTTCTCAGCAACTATTGATGGCAGAAATCTGATATTTGGTCACAAGCGTCATATAGGTATGCCATATTGACGCGTTTTTGGACCCGTCAGATTCCTACTTCCTGTTTGCCGACTTAGTTGGTTTTTATACACATTGAACATATATGCGGGGTATCATAAATGAGCATTAGCTCACAGTTCATCTTGTATTTGGTTCGTGGGAGTTTATTACAATATTAAGGTTTAGAAATATTACCACATCTCAAACAAACGCAGGAGTAATGTACACTGATGACAAGTCATCAATTTATTTGTACGAGCTTTAGAAACAGGCAGAAATATGAGCCTTTTCTGACCTGTTTCGGAACTGTTGCGACAGCGTGGTATTCTTTTGTGTTTGTTTTTCATTTAATCTTTGCATATATGTGCCACTTGTGGAGCAGGACTTGATTATCCTGAATACACACCCGGAGCACCAGAGTTCCCCTGCGGTATTAGCTTTCAGCCATTGTGTTATTAGATTTATTCTGATTCCCCTATGGCATCTTTAAACTCTTTTAAAATGTTTATTTGTGGCACGTGGGGATTTATTTCATTAATAGCAATACATCTCTGTCAGATAATGATTGTCACTGTGCTATTGTATGTGAAGAAATTATATATTATGAGAGATTTGTTAATGGATTTCGCCACTTAACCTTTCAAGAAATTAATCAAATAAGTCAAAAATTATATTATCTAACGTGCAATCTACTCAAATGGATTCTACTTGCACATTGTCTTGACATAAAACGTACTATTATAAGAGATGTTGTCTAATATTTCAAATGTATATTTAAACTATTACGCAATATGTTACACATTAAGTACCCTCTTAAAGTCTGTTATCGATGAATCATTGTTTGAATTATAGAATAGTATCGAGTTGCAATTTAGACGGAACTATAAATATATGTTCCTGGCTTTACAATCCTAAACGTTAAACATATTTGCTTAACTTTTGCTCAAATAACTTACATAGGGCGGTTGTTAGATATGCATTCCAACTTGTATATAAAGGCCACTAAAGAGAACCTAAAAATATGAGCAGTTGTCCTTTACATACAGATTAAAATTAAATGCAGTTTTCATTAATGGGGATAAATGAGACTGCCCTTTATAGATAGTGTATCGCTATATACATGTAGATGTACTTTTTAAGGCGGGTTTTATTGTATGTCTATAATCTACTCTTATGTTGCGAGCCGATGGTGGGGAAAACAAACGGCGGAAAATTTAGACATTACGAATATATTTATTTTTGATAATTTTGAATTTCATCATATTATCAATTATTATTTTTGATAAAAATGCAGCATGTAATTAATTTACATGCAGGAAAGTCTATGATGGAATGAATGAATTTAAATTTTGGTGTTTAACGCCACTTTCAGCAATATGTCAGCTATATCATGGCGACCACTTTTAGTTATGGAGAAAGCCGGAGAGAACCACCGACCCTGGGCAAGCAACTGGTAAACTTTATCACTTGCGGCTGCGAGTCGAGTGCACCCTTTTGTAATTTACAAAGCCGGGCGCAAACACACGCCGTATTGGTGATAGGCTTGTATGAGTTGTTAGATCCAACGACCTAACTCATTGAGCCACCCGGGCCTCTGAAAGTTGGAAGAAACAAATACAATGGCCAATATAATGGTCAAAAGAAAAGGGACAAAAATTATTTACAAAACACTGCAAAGATAATTAAGGATAAGCAAAATATATCACAGTAAGTCAGGTATTCCGGAAGGGCAAGTATTTCTCTAATGGCACCAGTAGTGTTACTGTTAAACGATACTAACAAGTTGTCCATCCCAATCCTCTATCGTTATCACGTACAAACACTATGGAATTAAAATGGAAATGGATAACGATATGAGGATTCTATTTCTATTCTAATAATAGGGGATTAAAGTGCAATTAGTCTACTATTGTTAGCTCTATAGACGATAAACAACACTCTACCGTACATAGTCAGACAGTAATTCAGTCATAAACCAATTTTTTTGCAAAACATTTTTCTCGGTCTTGGCAGTCAGCATCCAGATGATGTTGTTTGCAGTAATTTATTTGTGAAATGGACATTTCATAAAAAATACCTCGCTGATATATGTAGCGTTTGCACTATACCGACAAATAAAGTCCCACCAGTATTGTTCGATACCAAATATGTTAAGCGATCAATAGACAAAATATAATTTAGATAATAAAACCATTTAATTAAGAATGTTATAATGTGTGGTTTCATACTAGCATAGACGTATTGGTGATTGCCATGTGATGGTTAATTAATGTTAGAGAAAACCAAAACAGAAAGCAAGAATGGACAGTCCAGAGATATAGGCAACATTGGGCATCTGATTTACCCCATTATATAGCGTAATGATATGCTTGTGTATCATACGATCTAGTGAGCAATATAGTATTTATACTTATGACACTATATTTACATACAAAGTGTTACAAGACAACATTTATCTGGTCCTCATGAACAACAGTATGTTTTGAATGGTTGATAGTGGGCCAGTCTAAATCCAAATTATAACACACAACATAATGGCCAAAGGAAAAAGAACAAAAGGGCAAACAACCATCTACGCAAAACTACACAGAAAACTAAAGATCGCGTAACACGAACCCCAATAAAATCCGGGGTGGACTCGTGTGTTTCAAAAGGATAAACATTTCTTGCTCTACTAGTGGTACCCCTCGGTGATAAGTCTCGAGTAAGGAAATGACTTCTCTTCATCAAATGTCTCGTTATAATTATATGAACCAGAGAACAAATGTGGATTATCCAACGCAAATTCTAACGTATAACTAATTCACTCTTGTGAAAATGATTGAAATTCTAAAATTGTAATTGATTTTCAATTATTTTATCTTATTCTTCCAGACAAAGTTATTTATTTACAATGCATTATTAATCATATCAATACTTCACGAACTATGTTTAACAATAAAAACAATATAAATCCAATATCATTTTATTATAGACTGCGAATGTAACAATTATGTTCTCTTAAATGTAGTCTTTTCTGCATTAAAAACTAATTAATATTTAATTCATAGTTTAGTAATATGGCTTATAACCATCATATTATATGTTTTATCATTAGTCAGTTTAATATGAACATTATTACTTTTTTGTTGACTTTGGTTTCTATTTCGTTTTCGATGTTAGTATTGTTGTTTATATCGTCCTTCTGTGCTGTTGGGGGTCTTTTTAGGGGGATTGTCTTCGTGAAACTGCATTTTCTGCCGTCTTTCTGTGCTGTTGTTTTGTTTTTGTAATTTTGATTGTCTTTGTGGGAGTATGTAGTATTTTTCATCTTATAGACGTTTGTGTTATATTGTCTTTATATTGAATATTAATAAGATTTACGGTATTAAGATGGTACCTTACACTTCAGGTAAAATTTGATCTGCTCGTTTAATTTTCTTACTTTTTTAGCAGTTTGTTTGAATATATCCACTGTAATAAATATCAAAATTTTAACAAATTCCAACCAACAGACTCAAAGCTATAAATTCACTAGCCACATAGCAGCTTTTCTCTCTGTGGTTTTGATCACCGAGATGCTTGAAATCTGCATACAAACATCATATGATCAAAATGTTCAACTGATTTTAAAGAGTTATCTCCCTGTAGTGTTAGAGGTACCACCTTAAAAGACCTGCAAAATAATTTTATTTTATTGATTTATTATTTACCTGCATCTGATTAGTAGTGTTGCTATATTTGTATATTAAATATACGAGTGATTGTGTTTAACGCCAATTCATAGCTTTTGTTTTATCTAAAGGAGATACACTTTATTTTCATCACCATCTGTCAGTTATTTTAATTTTGTGTTTTTGGAGTTTCAGGGTTGCTGGTAAAAGTGGTTAGTTTTGCTATGATTTGCTTTTATTGTCGATCATTAATGCTGAAAGATTTATTTTCAGACAACGTTGTGTTAATATAGAGTGAAATTCAAAATAGTCATTAATTGGTGTTCAAGGCCTTATTTTTATGATCCAATTTATATAATTGTATCAACTTGAAGCTTTTACAATGGCATATCCTGTTTTACCAGAAAAGAAATGACATTTAACGAAACAGAATGGCAAATAGAAGAACATATATTAAGTAATGGAGAATACACTCCAACTGGAGATTCTTAAAAATAATCAACGAGACCCGTTAGGGTCGAGTTGATTATTTTTAAGAATCTACAAGTTGGAGTGTATTCTCTTACATAATACATTTCTATCTGCAACATTGTTTTCATTTTATCTTTTTACCCTTTTAATGTCCAGAAAGCTAAATAAGCCACAATTAACAAAAAAATAAACAACACAATTGTATCGACATTCGTGCTTTCGATTCTCGTTTATATTTAGATATTTCAAGGTCTTTCAAGTGTCCCAAATGTTCACCTGTGGTCTGTCTGATTTGTTAAGTTGCGGTCGGTTCGTTGGTTGCTTTTGTATTGTGAGAATAAATTATGTCCAACTCAAATACTTGTATCGTGTCTTGTATAAATTGATAATTGCTTTTTTTAAACAAATTGTTGATATTTTTTTACAAAGCTTACTATCAAGAGTCAAATATACTAATTATAGCGTATAGTAGTGTGGTCACCGTAGCCGAGTGGTCAGATGGAAGTTTTGAAAGTCAAAGTAGACTTTAAAAAACCCAGCAGTGGTTCGAGACACGATAGTGCCAAAAATAAGTAAAACACGTTTTTAAGCCTAAAATAGTAAGAGGTTAAAGTTCATATATTCAAGAACAAAAAAATCAACTGTAGATTCTTAAAAATAATCCACTGTTCGAATAGTGTGACGTCAGAGAAATGTATTGTAGTCTCAGATTTCGTGACATTCTTTTCACAGTGTTTGCACTCGATATAAGATTTACAATTACCAATAATTAACTTCGACAAGATCGAAGACTGAGTAAATGACAACAAAATGTGTATTTTTCTTTTCTTTTTATTTTTAGTTTTACATATCTCTTGACTTCGTATTAATATCGGTCGTGATATCTTATATTAAGAGACCTGCTATCAAACGTTCAGGTTGGAAAGGCTATGTTTTTCTCCCGAGCGAACGTGATTTTTTTCGTGAACCACACTGGAACGCTTGAGATGGATATCGTGTCGGGAACCTTTGCCAGTTTTAGAAATGAGGTCAATGATGTGAATAGTAATAGTCGATATCATTATGCTTCGTGTAAGTTTCTGTAATGATATTTGGTACTGTAATAGTTTGGCATATTACCTGTACAATTAGACACTCAGTATAATAATGATATAAATGTGGTCGTGTCCAGGTAATATGCCTTCGGGTCGGGTAATATGTGCATCAGACCTGGGTAATATTTAACAAATAGTTCATGGCACTAAGGGCCATATGACAATTTACGGACCGGGATGTCACCCACAAAATATTATATGGACCGAAGCGAAGCTGTGGGTGACAAACCGGTCCATAATCTGCCATTTGGCCCGAAGTGCCATTAACTATTTGTTATATTATACTTAATACATGCAAATTTGTCAGACGACACGTTTTTGTTATTGAATATCTAAGACAAAAAACGAGTTCGGACAAAATCCGGAACAAAACATTATATTGATCGAGTCCGGTCCACATACTAAAATATTGACCGATTGTGCTAACAAAGACAAATAGGGAAAATAAAACGTAAAGTATAATATTTTGGCATATTACTTGGACACGACCACATTATTATATAAATATAAGTAGCGACAACCATACAAACCTTGGCACATAAAATTGTCGAAACCAATCCAGTAATTGGATCTTAGCCATCCCCTTATTATATCTAGATTTCAAGTAATCAGAGAAAAACAGGTACAAGCATGCGGCAGGACCAATCTGAGAAATTCGACAGTAACAGCATTTTCGTCATAATTAGATACCCAGCGGCCATGAAAATGGGACAGATACAAATATGTAATGGTGCTAATCGTGATGAGTTTGACTCCAGTTGTCAAATACAAGGCAATAAATAAACTGTGCAGATTTGGTTCAGCTCTACAGACGACACTCTTTCCTAAAAATTACGACATAAACAAGGCTGAAATCTGAATAAAAAAAGAAAAAAAACAAAACAAAAATACAAGTAAGAAAACTGATACAGTGGAATTAGCCCTAAGATATGGTAACACGATACAGAACATGGTTAATTTACTCTAATGATGAGAATGTTTTAGCTAAACGTGTTAAAGGCCGATTGAATATTTCAATCACTCTACGGGATGCCATGTCGGGCAGCTAATTTGATCGTATAAGACATGATTACAGTAATTAGCTGGTTGACCGATGACAGTCTGACTAAACTAAATGTCAACGACTCGCCTTGTGTGTCATACTCGTCTAAATGGTAAACTACTTTAATAATTCTATGAGTCACAATAGTTCGTAATTACATTTACATTTGATTGCATATCTTAAGATAAACGTAACTGTTGAGAATAAGATTGAAAATACCAAAGGAATAATCAGAAGCCATAAAGTAAAGAGTGACAGACAATACAATGGCCAATAGAAAAAAAGACAAGAAGAAAAACAATGACACACATAACACTATACAGACAACCTAAGATTGGGAAGCACTCGTCCCACAAAAATCGAAGGTGAACGCTGGTGCTCGGAAGGGCAAACAGTTTTTCATGTGAAAAATACGTCATGAATGTAGAATATGTCATTATACATGGACAATTTGTGTTGCCGCAGCGGAAACACGATAGCCATTAATATTGGTACATATCATTGACAGTGAAATTTTAACGCACTATAAAGTCTCCTTAATCACATCCACAACCACAATATATCGAGAAAATATTAGCACTGGCTTGGGATAAAAACAGCAATATTGCGGTTTTACAGTTCATTATTGGACCATGATACCCCTTTTATATCAGAAATCGAATGTCCAAATAAACAAGAAACTGACATTGCGAGTCAGTTCTAATAAAATAAGGGTAATAACAAAATTACCGAACACCGAGCAATCTTCTAAAGGGAAAGTCAAAACTCATAAATCAATAAACAGACAAAATCAGCCAACAACCGGACAACTGGGAAACCGCAATGGCCCTGACTTGGTACAGGCATTTCTAAAGAAATGGTAGATTGAATCAGATTGTACGGGCTAAACCTCTCGCTTTCATTACGGTTCAAAGGTTCCGGTTGTCACTATAAGATAAGAAAACTTTATTTGAATTCGGTTTTTATATAACAATAGCTCTCAGGAGCTTTTTACCGAATATAAAGAAAACTATAACAGCATTTATAACAATACTGGAACAAAATAGGTAAAATAGTAGTCAACACAGTACTAATTTCAGTTAGGAGGGTATCTAATACATTTCGTGAACCATCTCCATCAATAACTATGAGTCATTTGAAGTATTTTAATTACCACAGTAAATGTCAAAAATACTTTTACGTCACACATTCACAAAAAATATTTTTGACATTGTACACCACGTATATTAAATCTTTATACATTTTCACTCTATGAAAATGCATCTTTCACCATTGTATCTGCAGAGACAGAATAAATTTCGACAAGATCTTGATATCGGAATATAAACTTTTTAAGAGATCGAATAAGGAGAATCTTTTTTACATCCCTGGTTCAGTAACCTGTTTTTCATATAAAGATGACGTTTGCATAGCGAATCAATTGCGAGATGTAAACACAATATGCAGGAGAAGCTGGTATATTGCTGCACATATTAGGAAAATTTATGATTTTAAAATTGAAGTCGTCTCGTTTATTATAAATAGTACTGAGTTGACTACTGTCGTCAGATTCGAGGTATAAGTCCAAAAATGATGCGGACGAAGCTGTATCTGTGGTCTCTTTAATTTCCAGCTCTGGAGGATATATCAATGGAAGAAATTCTGCAAATATGACAGTATTTGTTAAATAATGTACATTTCAGTTTTATGTTCTCATAACTACATTCCGATCATGAGTTTTGTAAGTAATTAGTGCCTTTGAAGTTTGATTACGAAAATTGTTTCTTTTGTAGTGCATTGTTTTCATTGAGGTGAAATGTTATGCAAACGTCTACAACAAGATGTTTATTTAGAAGTCACGAAAAAAACATTGACGTAGGCAGCTATGAAGTGTTTCCATTATTATCTTAAGCAACTTCAGTGCAATTACGGCAACAGAACAATATACAACAAACAGTCGAGTATCATTAACAGCACTATACTATTAGACTATAGAAATATTACCACATCTCAAATAGTCATTACAAACAACGAGATTGGGTAATGTACATTTGACGAATAGTTAATGCAAAATTAAAAAGATATATAGACCATGACCATATACATACATTGTCGACAAATATGTAATATGTTTGTACAATCCCTGGTATATATATTTTAAGTATATATATGGAGCGGATGTGGCCGAGTGGTCTAGGGTGCTGAACTTAAGGCTAATCGATTGGTGCTGCAGTGTATCAATGGTGTGAGCTCAAATCCCGTCGAGGGAAGAACAAAAATTGTACAGCTCAAAAATCTAATTCTAACACTGTTTGGTTTAATTTTCAGACGTATATATATATATATATGTGTGTGTGTGAGTGTTTTTTTATTTTTTTTTATAAATAAATATGGATTATGAAAAGGAAGTGTAAACAGTGATGGTCATCAATTCCACCAATATCAACAAAACGAACAACCACCTGTCATCTTAACTGAACTCACTGAGCACAAAATACGACATCATATAATGTTAGAAATCCAGATCTTGGCTTGGGACAGACACAAAAATGTGATGGAGTTAAACCGGTTAATGGGATCGCAACCCCACGCCCCCCCTCCTCTACACATATAAACAAACGATAAAACAAACCTGCACATATTTGCGTCCCCTCACAAAGACCCCATACCATTTGTTTTGTGTTACGTGTGGGAGTTCATTGCATTATTAATGATACATCTCTATACGCCAATGATTGAAACTGCACTAACGTATGAACAAAATAGCTATTATGAGATTTATTAATGGATTTCGCCACTTAACCTTATAAGAAATTCAACAAAATCAAATAAGTCAAAAATGATATTATCAAACGTACAATATTCAGACAATCTACTAAAAGGATATGTATTTGCACATTGGTTTGCCATAAAACGTACTCCTATAAGTGAATATTTCAAATGTATAATTAAGCTATTATGCAATATGTTGAACATTAAGTAACCTCTTAAAGTATGTTGTCAGTGAATCATTGTGTGAATTATTACGCATTGTAGAACTGCAAATTAGAGTAGCTACCGGAACCACAAATATATTTTATTGGCTTTACAATCCAAACGTTAAACATTTTTGCTTAGATTTTGTTAAATTAACTTACATAACGTACAGATGGTTGGTGAATATATATCTGTAATATATTCTAATGTTGCAAGTTGGATTCACACTCCTTGTGCGGCTTACTCGATACCACCATTCTGATACATGTCCTTCTTATTTGAAAAATAATTTCATCAAAATTAATGAACATCATGCCCACAATACTAGATCAAGTCAGATTAATTATGTTACACCAAAAATTAAAGGCATCGAATCAACAACATTTTACTACAATGGAATCCATGATTGGAATTCTCTACCCGATTCGATCAAATCCATCAATGATTTGCAAAGATTTAAAAAAGAAGTGAAGTGCCACCTGATACATACCAGTGAGGAACGGGAAAGACGTGTCATATCATAATAATGACAATTATATATACATATATATTTTCATAGATAGTGTACTTATTTTAAAATTAAGTAATCCCTCTACCCGCTCATGTTGATCTTTTAATGTCCACTTGAACTTTAAGCTGATACTTATAAAGGACCCCATTGGAAATAAGCTGAATGGCTTTCATGGGCTATCCTTGGTGAGAAAGTTCTCAGCAGCTATAATTGGTGGATTGAAGTTTCAGTTAAAGATGGCAGTTTTATGTTTTATTTTTAACTTAACGAGAAATTTTTAAACACTTGTGTATGATGTTGAAATTTTTAAACCTAAATATATTTTACCTTTACCATAGGAAGTCTATGAGGAAAGCTGGAAGATACCAAAGAAGTAATCATGTGTGGCTTGGTTTTTGGTGTTTAACGCTACTTTCAGCAGTATTTCAGCTATATCATGGCGACCAGTTTTAGTGGTGGAAGAAGCCGGAGTACCCGGAGAGAACCACCGACCATGTGTAAGCAATTGGTAAGATTTATCACTTGCGGCTGCGAGTCGAGTGCACCCTTTTTGTAATTTGCAAAGCAGGGCACGAACCCAGGCCGTATTGGTGATATACTTGTGCGAGTTGTTAGGTAATCCAGCCTCCTATCTCTGGGCCACACGGGACCCAGGAGTAATCAGAAAACGTAAGTCGAAGGACAAACAATACGATGGACAAAAGGGAAATAAAACGATCTACAAAACACTACAAAGATTATCAAAGATAGACAACAGTAAGTCAGGTATACTGGAAAGGTAAGTATTTCACTAATGACTTCCGTTGTGTTACTGTTAAACGATATGATTGATTGATTGATTGATTTTTGGTGTTATAACGCCACTTTCAACAATATTTCAGCTATATCATGGCGACCAGTTTTAGTGGTGGAGGAAGCCGGACCACCCGGAGAGAACCACCGACCATAGGCAAGCAACAAGTTTCTCTTTCATCTT
The DNA here is from genome assembly GCA_002080005.1 of Gigantidas platifrons. Classification (NCBI taxonomy): domain Eukaryota; kingdom Metazoa; phylum Mollusca; class Bivalvia; order Mytilida; family Modiolidae; genus Gigantidas; species Gigantidas platifrons. Next base: position 633,243 of record MJUT01046574.1, on the reverse strand, counting down.
CTTTATCATTATCAAGCACAAAACACTGGAAATAAAATCAAAATGGGCAACGATATAGTGTTGCTACTTCTATGATAATAGGAGATTAAAGTGCAATTATTCTACTAGTGTGAGCTCTGTAAACAATAAACAACACTCTAACGTGCATAGTCAGACATTAATTTAGTCATAAAACAATTTTCTCAATCTTGGCAGTCAGCATCCAGAAAATGTTATTTGCAGTAATTTATGTGTGAAATGGACATTTCATAAAAACTACCTCGTGATAAATGTAGTAGTTGCACTATAACAACAATATTTGCATTGCCAAAACTGTTACACGATCGATCCAAATCATATTTGGAAATTAAAACCTTTTACAGAATGTAAATGTATGGTTTCATTCCAGCACGTATGAATTGGTGTCTGACATGGGCTACTTGGTTTTTCCTAAATTACTGTGCAATTGTATACTTTAGTATATGAACGTCAAGTATGCAATATATTAGTTATATTCATGACATTATATTTACATACAAAGTGCAACATACACTGCACGACACAATACAACCTGTGTCAGATCCTCAGGAGCAATAGACTGTTATAAGTGGTCAGTAGTGGTCCGTTCCAATCTTGCGACGTGTCCATCATCACCCCTTTTTTCTGTGTAACTACCGAAGCAACTTTTTACATACCATCACAGCGCCGCCTTTATCTTATAATACAAAAGATCCAACTGAGTATTATAAGCGAACTTCATAAGGAACTTCAGCATCAAAAAACGAATAAATTGCGCATCCGGGTATTGCATCCAATTACTCGAGATTTAGAAAAGAATGACCATCGTCTTTTAAATAAAAGCAATGGAGATGTTCTAGTCACAGGGCAAATCGTAACACTTGATATAAACTTAGATTCTGCATTCCAGCTTTGACGATAAAAACACTACATGTTCTACAATACAGTGTAGTGCTTTGTAGAACAGTGTTTGTCCCTTTTGGGGGGTTTTGCTATTGACGGCTTCTGGTTACATTTTGGTCAAGAGAAGAAGGACGGCAAAATATAAAATGGACAAAATAAGAACCAAATGACAGACAATGATCTACAAAACACTACACAGAAAAGATTGGGCAACACGCGTACGAACCCCATTAAAAGCCGGGAGACGACTCTTATGCACCAGAAGGATAAGGATAAACCGTTATTGCTCCACTAGTGGCTCCCGTCGTTTTACACACCCAGTGATAAGTCATGAATGAGAACATAAATGTATCTTTGATAGTTATATCAACAATAGAACAAACTTGTATTATCCAAAGCAAATCCTTACCTAATTTACTGTACTGGAAATGTTTGAAATAGTAGAGTTGCAATTGATTTTCAATAATTTTATCTTATTCTTCCAGACAAAGCTACCTACTTGAAATGCATTATTAATCATATACATACTTAGCGAACTATATTAACTATAAAAAGAATATAAATCCAATATCTATTGATATTTATTACACAAATTAGTTCTGTTAAATGTCGTCTTCCTGGATTCAAAATTATTTATTAACATTTAATACATAGTTCAGTAAGGTAAACTATTATATGATTTATCAGTAGTCAGTTTGATATAAACACACTTACCCTGTTGTTGGTTTTGGTTTTTCTGTCCTTTTCGTTGTCATTTTTTTTTCTGTGCAGTTCGTTTTTTGCTTTGTTTTTTTTTTGGTCCTGTAAGAGTATGCAATATCTTTTTTCAGTTTAATAATGTTTGTTTTATATTGTCTTTATATTAAACATCAATAAAATTTACTGTGTTAAAAGATCCCCGCATACAGTTTATTTCATTGAATTTGATTGATATGAATATACTTACATTTAGCCAATGTGGAAGCTGCACATCTATATTTCAGCTTGGGCTACATGACTTCTCATCGAGTTTGCCACAAGAGAAACAAGAACTGTTTACACTTCCGGACCACCTACGTTCGCCTCTGGTCTTAGTTGGCGCATGCTGCTCAATCTATTGTTTTCTGTGTAGTGTTTTGCACATGATTGTTGGTCCTTTTTCTTTTGGCCATTGTATGTTGTGTCCTTAGATTTACGGCTTTGATATCTTCAGACTTTTCTAACACAATGCTACCTATATTTCTGGTGAAGGGTACATTTTTTTCATGCAAGCTTTATGGTGTACTTTTATTAAGGTTCATTGGTCTAGTATCTCATGGATTGTATCGGATTTTTTAGACAGACAAAGTACTAACAAACTAATATGATTTCAATGTTTTATTGTTGAGTACTTTCATAATCACTCTGCAGTGAAAATTGGTATCTCTACAATCAGTAGTTAAACAAGTAATTAAATTGAAACAATTGTCTGTTCATAATGAACTGTTGTCAAAAGATTCCCATTAAAGTTGTAAACGTGGCGAGGATGTCTATTCTTTTATTTAACGCTTTTCGAAAGTACAGCAAATGGTAGGAAATAATAAAATTTACCAATGGTTTTGCATGTATTGATCTTCGGATATCTTTTAACGTGTAATGTGCTTGGTGTTTAAGCTGAATGTTGATGTCTATATGGCATGGATTCTATTGGTTATCGCCTACTTGTGAAGGGAAATATGAAATGCATTTAGTACACTGAGATGTACATACATTGTAACTTGATGGATCGTATAAGTAATGTTTTATCTCATATCAGAGTTGATGTTGAAAATGAAATCAATGTCGGACAACGGGTGTGTGTGTTCTGTTTGTTTGTTTGATATTAGTTGTTTTTAGTTTGTTTGTGAATAATTGAAATAACATGTCCTATCTAATATTTCAATATATAAACGTTATGTTATCTTTCACACCAAATCGTATTCTAGTCTATAAAATATCCCATATTTATTAATAACAAACTTTATTTGAGTTGACATAATTGTATTAAGATATATTTTTTTAAACAGAAGACCAATACAAATGTGATTGTAACGCTGACAGATGCACTATACTATTAGACTATAGAAATATTACCACATCTCAAACAGTCATTACAAACAACGGGATTTGGGTAATGTACATTAATGACGAATAGTTAAAACGTAATCTGAAAGAAAAACAATACGATGGTCAAAAGGGAAAAAAAACGATCTACAAAACACTACAAAGATTATCAAAGATAAACAACAGTAAGTCAGGTATACTGGAAAGGTAAGTATTTCACTAATGACTTCCGTTGTGTTACTGTTAAACGATATGAACAAGTTTTTCATTCAAATTCTTTATCATTATGAAGTACAAAACACTATGGAAATAAATTCAAAATGGACAACGATATAGTGTTGCTATTTCTACTATGATAATAGGAGATTAAAGTGCAATTATTCTACTAGTGTCAGCTCTGTAAACAATAAACAACAATCTAACGTACATAGTCAGACATTAATTTAGTCATGAAACAATTTTGTTACAAAACATTTTTCTCAGTCTTGGCAGTCAGTATCCAGAAAATGTTATTTGCAGTAATTTATGTGTGAAATGGACATTTCATAAAAACTACCTTGGTGATAAATGTAGTAGTTGCACTATAACAACAAATAAAGACACGCCAATATTTTTCATTGCCAAAACTTTTACACGATCGATCCAAATCAAGTTTGGAAATTAAAACCTTTTACTTAAACAGAATGTAAATGTATGGTTTCATTCCAGCACAGATGAATTGGTGTCTGGCATGTGCTACTTAGTTTTTCCTAAATTACTGTGCAATTGTATACTTTAGTATATGAACGTCAAGTATGCAATATATTAGCTATATTCATGACATTATATTTACATACAAAGTGCAACATTCATTGCACGGTACAATACAACCTGTGTCAGATCCTCATGAGCAACAGACTGTTATAAGTGGTCGGTAGTGGTCCGTTCCAATCTTGCGAACTGTCCATCATGACCCCTTTTTTCTGTGTAACTACTAAATCACCTTTTTACATACCATCACAGCGCCGCCTTTATCTTATAATACAAAAGACTCACCTTAGTATTATAAGCGAACTTCATAAGGAACTTCAGCATCAAGAAACGAATAAATTGTGCATCCGGGTATTGCATCCAATTACTCGAGATTTCGAACAGAATGCCCATCGTCTTTTAAATAAAAGCAATTGAGATGTTCTAGTCACAGGACAAATTGTAACACTTGATATAAACTTAGATTATGGGTTCTAGTTTTGACGATAAAAACACTACATGTTCTACAATACAGTGTAGTGCTTTGTAGAAAATGTTTTGTCCCTTTTGGGGGTTTTTGCTATTGACGGCTTCTGGTTACATTTTGGTCAAGAGAAGAAGGACGGCAAAATATAAAATGGACAAAATAAGAACCAAATGACAGACAATGATCTACAAAACACTACACAGAAAAGATTAGGCAACACGCCTACGAACCCAATTAAAAGCCGAGAGACGACTCTTGTGCACCAGAAGGATAAGGATAAACCGTTATTGCTCCACTAGTGGCTCCCGTCGTTTTACACACCCAGTGATAAGTCATGAATGATATCATAAATGTATCTTTGATAGTTATATCAACAATAGAACAAACTTGTATTATCCAAAGCAAATCCTTACCTAATTTACTGTACTGGAAATGTTTGAAATAGTAGATTTGCAATTGATTTTCAATAATTTTATCTTATTCTTCCAGACAAAGCTACCTACTTGAAATGCATTATTAATCATATACATACTTAGCGAACTATATTAACTATAAAAAGAATATAAATCCAATATNAATTGGTATCTCTGCAATCAGTAGTTAATCAAGTAATTAAATTGAAATAATTGTCTGTTCATAATGAACTGTTGTCAAAAGATTCCCATTAAAGTTGTAAACGTGGCGAGGATGTCTATTCTTTTATTTAACGCTTTTCGAAAGTACAGCAAATAGTAGGAAATAATAAAATTTACCAATGGTTTTGCATGTATTGATCTTCGGATGTCTTTTAACGTGTAATGTGCTTGGTGTTTAAGCTGAATGTTGATGTATATATGGCATGGATTCTATTGGTTATCGCCTACTTGTGTAGGGAAATATAAAATGCATTTAGTACACCGAGATGTATATACACTGTAACTTGATGGATCGTATAAGTAATGTTTTATCTCATATCACAGTTGATGTTGAAAATGAAATCAATGTCGGAAAACGGGTGTGTGTGTTCTGTTTGTTTGTTTGATATTTGTTGTTTTTAGTTTGTTTGTGAATAATTGAAATACCATGTCCCATCTAATATTTCAATATATAAATGTTCTGTTATCTTTCACACCAAATCGTATTCTAGTCTATAAAATATCCCATATTTATTAATAACAAACTTTATTGGAGGTGACATAATTGCATTAAGATATTTTTTTTAAACAGAAGACCAATACAAATGTGATTGTAACGCTGACAGATGCACTGAAGTTATTATTATTATCAATACGAATTTCATATATCATCTAAATTTAAATGTCTTTCATGAAACAAGTGATTTACATATGACCATAAATATACAGGTAGCTAGGTATGATAACACTTGGATCCTTGTATTTAATCGTTTTCCCACGTAGAAAGGTTTAAGACTATTACACGGGTATTTGTAAATCCTAGTACCATACTATCGCGGTCACGTCGGACCCTAGGTGACATTGAGGTAAGTATTAAAGGTACCACTTTCCAACGAGCGTAAAGCAACTCGTGAATTTAAGTTTCATAGTGCATATGTCAATAGGCTGATGGCAATTTAAATATAATATATTCAAATACCCTTTCTGCTAATGTATATAATGGAGATTGTCTTTAATCCAGTTGGTAGAGAGGTTACATTTGAAGCAAAAGGTACCAGCTTCGAACTTAGCATGGGTCATTGCAATATCAACATAGGTGGTAACTGGAGCCTAACGCGATTTGCAGGTTTTCCTGCAGTTTAACATTTCAGCAGGTGAAAAAATTGGAAATTGTAGTATCGAAGCGAGGCCTATAATGCTATGTAAAGAAATTAGATAAATTACATGACCTTTCAGTTCGGGAAGCTGAAATAGGTACTGATGTGCCATTCGATCACCATCACAGTACTCCACTTCTGAATTTGCTTTAGGGGATGGGTTTTTGGTTGATTAAGCTATTGCTGTGATACCTTTAATTGTACATCGGCAACCTAGAAATATCATATATAGAGTGAACACATCCTTGTTCTGTATAGGTTATGTTAAATATCAACCATCACATACATTGGTAATCGGGTGAGCATTGTTGCAAAGAAGGCACATTTGTCCTTATCTTGAACATACACACATACAACATTTATTACACGTGACATTGAAGTTGTATCTATAAAATATAATCGATATATTAACCATCATTTAGACATTATATAGTACACAATGCAATCGTCAGACCTAATTGTAAAACAATACTGGTTGTCAATTCGTAATCTAAATCTACTTGCCAATGCCACATTTCGTCATCTGGTCATCTGTACGCAAGTCAAAGGCTATTTTTCAACAATTTGTCTGAATGCATTATCTCATGATATTAGACATACTCCAACAGAATGTCACCGCGATTTTATTTTTAAATTGTTGAAGATGGAAGATGAGATAAATAACTCAAACATGACATTTTGTAGAAATTATATATGTAGTTGAGTTATGCAATATGAGTTTTTATAATGCATTATTCATATTTTAGCTTCAATTCCGGGAAGACTTTCATGCATTTAAATTGGGGTGTTATTTTGTTTGCTGCTAATGCATTTATTAGAGAAGATAGATACCGCCACCTTTCTTGAAAAACAGTTTCATATTTACAAAGCATATTTCATGTATCTAAATCAATTTACAGAAATGGCGACAATAGCCTTACAATCCTCTAAAAAGGATGATACGTGATTGGATTTGTAATTATTCCGGAATTTGCAATAATTAGTTAACTAACAAATAATATTTCAATAATAAATGATTAGATTATTGAAATCATGACAGCAACAGCTAACACTAATATAATATTGCTTGTTAATACATCATACTGATTGATTTTATTTGGTGGGTGTTTAACGCCACTTGCAGCAATATTTCAGCTATATTGGTGTAAAGGTGATATAGTGACAGAGCATAGTTTGATATGACATGTTTTAGATGATGTATTGAATCATTTATATTAAGAATTGAGGTTTGGGCCCACACTACTAGTTTAACCCTGTCGCGTTTTAAAAAAAAGTACAAGTACCAAGTCAGGTTAGTGAGCCGTCATGTATGTGTGTATTACGTCTATCGGTGTTTGCCTCTTTGTACGTGTTTAATATTGTATTTTGGAACTGTTCCGACAGTGTGGTATTTTTTTTCACTTTGTTATAAAACTACATGTATTATGGCATTGTTCCTTTAATTTTACTTTATAGTAATTCCAATTGATATGCAAAATATGTTTAAAATTTAAATGAAATGACATGTGAAGTTGTTTATATACAACATAGTTGTATGCTGTATAGATTTTAGCTTTTATTCCTTAATTTTCCAGATCTTCTAGGAAGACTTTTCTGGTTTTACTCCCTCTACTTGGACCCCTTGTGACACAGGAGTCCCCAGAACTACGCATCTCCCTTAACATCTGGTTTTGCAGACAAATATTTATTGTGTCGGGATTCCGATTATTTATACAAATTTCTCTACAGACATTATACGCGACCGTGGAAATTCCTGTTACCAATTAAAATTATTTTCTTTAACTTAAAAATTCTCTTAGTAGCATCTCTGCTATATTTTTTTTCTACAGATATATAATGGAAAATAGAGCTGAATTTCTTTTAGAGAGAATCGTCAAAGACAAATGATTTCCGCAAAACATCAAATTTGAAAAGAAAACATTTTAAAGAAAACTAATTTTCTTATTTAGTAGGTGTGACTGTTTAATCTTTCTATATGAATGTTATAATGTAAACATCAACATACATTATGTGTTCTAAAACATCAAAGATACCATTATGGCATGTAGTGCAACATATGTGCAAGGTTTATAGCTTGTGTTTCAAAGTAAAAACTAAAACTATTTTGCAAATAGGCTGTTAATTAAAGTGAATCATTAATCATAGAAAGAAAATAAAAGTTGAATACCATTGCATTAACATATATACTGTCACTGCATTCAATGTATAAGTTTTTGATTTCTTACTAAGATATCCTTAAGCTGATTAAAAGGGTGTTTCTTACTTTACCTAGTTGTAAGTGGGTAAGTAGAAACGGGAATTAATATTAATACAAATTTGTATATTTGCTAATATTTCTTTTATTTCAAGCCATAACTGTTACCACATTTGACCTCACACCAAAAACATATCAATGAAGCAAATAAACACTATTTTGCCCTTATATGGCATTGGTAGATGAGATCCAGGAAGCCAGAGAAAACATCATCTTTCCGTTGGTCACTGTTAATCATTGATCAGATATTATGGTTTTATCAAGTATGCAAAAAGCCTTATATGTTTTTTTATGGTTGTTGAACGACTGGACGTGTGGGAATTGAACTCGTAAACAATACGGGTGTTATATGCTTGATGGTTAAAGTACATGTAATCAAATCGTCTGATGCTTGTAGTCACGATACAATAGAACTATTCCATATCTCATCGAATATATGTGGTTCATGTGCGAGATAATAATATTTCCGACAATATTGTTGTAATTAAACCGGGAGCGTGAGTATACATAGCGGAGCAAACATTCAGATTGTTCATTTTTTTTTACCACGGTTATATCGAGGAGAAAAATCAATGATACATAATTTCACAGTTACCTTTGTAGCAAAATATTTGACAGGCATGGTTACTAGTGTTCCTCCCTACGAAGCTTTCAGTCTTATTAAAAAAATATTTTTCATCAGTCTAAAATCTACAAAAATCACTTCGACAATTCAAATGTCTGAAGCATGTGACCTTTTGGTTACGTTGGTCATGTGACATACAGTTTCCCCTTTAAATGAAAAAAGGAAATGCCACACTGTAGCAACAGTTCCAAACTACAATAGATAATTTGTAGAAAGAGGCAAAATCTATACAAATAACATATAAATACATGACAGCTTATTTTTCTGGCTTTGTACAGACACTTCAATAAAAAGTGGCGGGGTTAAACTAGTTTTACAGGCCGAAGCCTCCACTCTTAGTGAAATGATGTGGTCACGTAAATATTTTTCACATGTAATATTTGATTTTGATTTTTCAACAATAGTTCAGCTATATCATGGCGACCAGTTTTAGTGGTGGAGGAAGCCGGATTACCCGGAGAGAACCACCAGCCATGGGCAAGCAACTGCTATCACTTGCGGCTGCTAATCGAGTGCACCCTTTTTGTAATTTACAAAGCCGGACGCGAACCCACGCCGTATTCGTGATAGGCTTGCATGAGTTGCTAGATCCAACGACCTAACTCATTGAGCCAATCTGGGCCCTCAGTCTTAGTGAAATGATGTGGTCACGTAAATATTTTTCACATGTAAGTAAAATGCCAAAATTCGCATATAACCGGGTCAACAACGTTATCATGAATAACGCTATCACTGCATAATGTATTTAATTTTCGTGACATAGAAGTTCTATTAAAGAATTAAACAATAGAGAAGTTTGAACTATTAACTTATTGTCAATAAGGGCCGTCGTTTTTGTGATCGTATGGTAGTTAGATTTACAACTACCTATGCAATCAGTACCCATCACCACTAAAGTTGTGACTTCGAATCCAGCTCATGGTGAGATGTACTCGATACAACTTTATGTGATAAAGTTTGTCATTTACTTGCGACAGGCGGTGGTTTTCTCTGGGCATCTGGTTTCCTTCACTGACCGCCACGATATTACCGAATTTTTTTGAAAATGGCGTTAAGCACCATAAACCTAAATATAATCACAAATACCATCGTTCGTCATCTGTACACAGGGGATCCTTTTCAACAAACAGTTGATATCTACCAAATAGAATTAAAAACTATACATTAATATCTACGTTTCCATGACATTGATATGGACGTATTTATATAATTAGCTGATCACAGTTACTGGATATCTTTGAAAAAGCAATTTACGCTAGAGAACTCCGAAGGGGCAATAAAAAATGCAATCCAGAGAAGATGGCAAAATGTTTTATGACTGGTCACGCAGCTCCGGATTACAGAGAGCTTTTAATAATCTCCATCATTGTTATTGTAAATCAACTAAACAGAGAAATTTTCCGATCTTATAGAGTACTGGTAGCTTATTTTACATCAATTTCCGCAATATGTGTCTATGACCGCTAAAATATGGGATTGCTTTTTTCGAACAAATTAGTCCGTGTCAACTTGTGGAAGGTCAGGATCAAACATTTTGTTTTTGCTGTTGTAAAATCATCCTTCAGAGTAAACTAAACCCCTGGCATAATGGTCTACTATCCCATCGCCTGCTATAGATCATGAATTAATAGATCCACGTGTGGGTGAAACCAAACTATAATGTAATGTACCCAGTGAGACAGGAATCTGGATTAAAAAAACAAGAAATGATTATGGCCTTATATAGAAAGAGTTAATAGGTACAAGACTTTAAATGCAATAATTATGAAAGCCTATTACAATCTTGTTATATCATTGGATTCTAATTTGCAATTTTTTTCAGATGTCCATTAATACCATCGATTCTCAGGATCTTATTCTAAGTCTACATACAATGTATGCAACATAATTGCATTAGGCTAAGTGGATACGCCGGGAAATGTAATCCGTCATTTACAACAATGGTCCATTTACTTGTAAATGATAGAAAATAATATGTTATTGATAAAAAGAACTACGATATGATGACGTAACGGAGAATCCCATTATATACATGGTTACTATAATTTCTAAGGAGGAAACTCTATAGGCGCTAATGTCTGTCTGTTCAATTCAAACTGCGGATAAAGAGGTTAATATGTCTTCTTTGAACAAGAGGACTTTACAATTACACAAGGAATTACCGATTATCTTTTTCAGATGTATAGCTACAATTCCGCCGACAGCTATCAATCGGGATGAAAGACTCTGCGAAACGGGTTGCTAGATGATTAGCTTATTTCTGATTTTAATATTATGCAAAGATTTTGACATTTAATTAATTCACTAGTATTACAAGGTTTGGTTTTAAAATTATAACACAATACAACTAGTATTACTTTTTAAAACCGACCATATTGTTTACAGGTGAAGGACGCACGAGCGATCTGATTTGTCGAATTTACCAATCAAATCGCACGAAGGATTTTTGTATGCTCTCACATGTAAACAATATGCTCGACAGATTATGATTGATTGATTGATTTTTGTTGTTTAACGGCACTTTCAACAATATTTCAGCTATATCATGGCGACCAGTTTTAGTGGTGGAGGAAGCCGGAGAGAACCACCGACAATGTGCAAGCAACTGGTAAACTTTATCACTTCCGGCTGCTAGTCGAGTGCACCCTTTTTTGTAATTTACAAAGCCGGGCGCGAACCCACGCCGTATTGGTGATAGGCTTGTATGAGTCGTTAGATCCAGCGATCTAACTCATTGAGCCACCCGGGCCCCGACAGATTATGACAAAAAGGAATAGGAATATCAAAAATATATGTATTATGCTTCAAAGGGGGTACCAACATTATGGCAAATCACGTCAAGACACCAATGCAAAACTATTTCGAAAAAGTTTTGGATGAAAATTTGACATTTGAGATTCCTCCCATGTGGTTTTTAGTGGAGGGATTAAAAAAAATCGTAACAAGCCCCCCTGTGGTACAGAAGTGGAATTGCCACCATCGACACCGACTCATTGAATCTCAAGATATGCCAGAAACATAGGGAATAATTTGGAACTAGATGGAGCAGAGGGAATGTTCAAAACACAACAATGGAAAGGCCAGATATATGGTTCTGGTAAGCTAAATACCTCAAAAGAAAAACATTCATCACTGGTTATTGCTAGAAGTGCAGCCTGTGAACAACCTTGTTAGAGACTAACCATTCAACTTGAGAAAAGAGGGGGGTGCCTTTCAGTATATGAAATAATGGTAAATTTTGAAAGATAATGTTTTTGTTACACAGCGTCAATCATTGTTAACTCCAGGGTAAAAAAGTTTAAAACCATAGACCCCCTCCCCACCCCCCTCTGATATTAAGTTAAATATTTGGTCCCTTAGATTGGTCTGTATACAGATTTACATTATTATTGTACAACAGTAAATTCCATCCCACTGTACAATATATCTGTTCAATAACTTCCAAAAACCACAACTGATTCTTGATTGATTTGAAATTTGTTTATGTTGTAATCAACAATAAAGGACATGTCAAGCTTGAATTCTGGGTGAATTGAATGGGGATTTATATATAGTTACATGAGGCCAGGGCATTTGTATCACATTGACACGTTTCTGTTATTTTGGATAATGCTATTTCACCCGTTGAATTATGCTTTTTCAAGCTTATAAAAAATAATGCCTATTGGCTATTTTGAGTGTAAATGTACATGTAGTGAAACTGAGACATGAAATATCGTGTTGTATAGAGCGAGGATAAAATTATTTATTTTCATAGAAATCTGGAGTAATATTCGATATGTATTTATTTTCGAAAAAATATAAAATGAATTAAGACAAGCCTTAGAAACATATAGTAACTACCTCCCTGGGAATAGGTAAAGATAATAATGGTACATATTTTGGCTTGAGCATAGTGTATTTTAATCTCGTTAAGATTTTATTTCCAAACAAAAATCTCCAGAAGGCAGCCAATGTAAAACAAAAAGGTTTATTTTTTCGTCAACAGATTTACTTGACAAGAAAGGCATAATTAAAGAAACTACCAACTCTTTAAGAAACCACTTAATACGAACTTCCAACATTGAAGACTAAGGTTGACAAATGCAAATTATGAAGTACATACATATAGTGTATACGCTGTATATCACTTTTATTCTCCAGAAGCATTTTTACAAGTAAAGAAATTGATGGAAAAACCATGCAGTAAACTGAACAAAATATGTCTGAAAACAGGGAAAAGGCCAGATTATGTTGCACTTGCCAATGAAATTCGAAAATGCGATGAGTAGGGAGAACAAGTTTTCTAAGAAGGTGGAGTGGTTGAATCCAAGCCAGATAAAAAATTGCATCGCATCGGATCCTAACTAAACCGAAGACAAAATCAGAAACTTCTTTGAGTACTCGAGTACACATGTTTAGTGGAAAGAAATTCCCAATGAAGATGTCGGTCAATATGAAACTCTATCAGAGGTTATCGCAGTGCTAGAAACTAATGATTATAATTCTAATATTGAAAATATTGTGGAAGAAGTGTACACTGCTGTGAACATGTAAGTTAGCCATGCGATGCAGGGATTATAATTTATTTTCATTTTTTCAAATTAAAGTTAACTTTGAACACTTTTCAAGCTTTCCATTGTGGTTAGACACAATGTCAATAGTTTAAATGTTCACCTGTGAAGCTACCTATATGTAATTTATGTCATATTTTAATAAGTGGAAAAATGGTATCTAGGACAGTACCGCTTAAATGATATAAGCATGTCCAAATTATGTAATATGTTCCAAGTAAGCACAGTACCCTCATCTGTCCCATCCTTCTATGTTCAACGAGTTGCAATAAGGGAGCTAGTGGGGAATAAGCATGATTTATGTTCAACTTTTTGTTAATATTTCATTTCATATTGATGGGATATCATTTTTCTGATAATCACAATGTCTACTTGCCAATTTCTTGGCCTATTTACCGAAATTAACAAATCATACACATTTAACCTTGTACTCTGTGATATACTAAGAGTATAAGAAAAGGTTTTAGATACAGATCCATGATAGAATAACCTCAGAAAAATAAACGTTTTATTGAGAGGAAGTTTCACTATCTCGTGTTTAATATGATGGTCAGAGCAAAATAAAATGGCTTATTTTAACACAATCACATATATATTGTTTTAAATTGTTTAGGAGCTGGCTGCAAATTCATATTCTTATTGTAATGGCATAATTTGCTTTCTTCACCATTTTTAACAATAGGGTTAACTTAATTTCAATTATTATTATTATGTCATTCTTCAAGCATAAGCTGCATCTCACAGAAATGATTCAATTCCATAGAATAGTATATTTAGGTATGGTGGCATTATAATCATTGCTGTCAGCACTATGATTAAGATAGGTTTACTTTGGAGTGGGCTATCAAAAAATAAATCGATATATTATTCTGAAGATGCTTTGAAAGTTTGATCAAACTGACTTTAGAATGCTAGGTTATTGACCTCGTGCCTTCAGTGAGTAATATTGGTTGTTTGGGGAAAAAACAAATTGTCTATTTTTTAATAAAGGAAATGCATATATGGTACATGTAGCTTTAGATGGAAAATTAATCAACATATATTTTTCATTAAACACTTTAAAAGTATGAAATAGAAAATCGTGGTCACAGACCCTATTCTAAAAAATAGAGAAAATGTGATGTCCCTGTACAAATTATCTCCCCTTATGAAATATGAAATTTCAAAAAGTATGAAATACCTCATACAAACTAAAAATAGTTTGCTTATTTTATCTAATTTTATCACCAATAAATGGTATCAGATCATTTTGAAAACAAAGTTTTGATTAAATTTCATTTGAGCCAGATGCACAAAATGGATGCTGTGTCCCACCCACCCACAAAAACACCACAATATACCTTAATGTTATATCTTCATTAAACTTTTTTATGCCTCTGGAATACTATACATAACCTCTATATTGATATTTTGGTACTTATTGAGCATTAACACTGCTCTACTGTTTCTCGTATTCACCTTGTCCATTTATGAGCAAGAGGCGAGGGATACAATTTACTAATATCCGCCAAGCCATGTTAAAACTCAAAACACATTCTGGCTTCCATGATTTATTTCGATTCTGATATGTCTAAGAGTACAATTACGGTAGTATACTTTAATTGGAAGTCGATAATTTATATTTATGTTTGCGGAAAATGTCGCGCACAATGTATACTGCCAATGGGAAAGTCCGTCACATTCACCGGCGCATGTGCGAATGAGATGATATCATCGATAAATCGCTGGTTTGTCTACAAAGCGAAAGAAAGAGGTCATGTTAAAATGTTTGATAATGTTATTTATTAGGACTGTATCAATAAATTACCTAGTAAAAACTTAGACATCAAATTTAGAGTGCATGGCGAGATTCTGGAATAAACTTCATCAGGTATACTAAAAGGTCGAACGATTAGAGGAGGGAGGGATTATAGTGTGTAACGCCACTTTCAACAAGTTTTATTGGTGTAGGAAATCAGAGTACCCGGAGAAAACCACCGACCTGCCGCATGTCATTGATAAACTTATCACATAATGTTATCTCGAGTACACCTCGCCTGTGAGCAGGTCAGTGGTTTTCATCGAGTACTGTGGAAAGCTTATTATGAATGCCATCAATGCTATTCTTGTCACAAAAGCCCTATATTACATGAAATGACACTCCTATATAAAAAAATTTAAATCGGTCGAAAGATATAAATGTCAATCAGAGATAACTCTTGAACTCGGTCACACAGATTGACAAGTAACAACACGTGTATAGATAAGATGTATTAAATAGAATTACCAAACTGATAGATCAGTGTTAACAAAGCAACACGCAATGTTAGTTTTGGTATGTCTGTGCGTTCTGCCTCCGGCAACGTTTTCCTTATAGACGTTTCCACACCAATTCCTCTAAAAGCAGGAACATTGATAACAGACAGCCATTACAATGCGTTACTGGATTTGTTCATTCAGGAAAGACAATCCCGCCAAAATCTCGAAAAGAAGATGACAGAACTGGCAAAGGATGTCGCAAATACAAAAACGAAAGTTGGAGTTCTTGAGAAAACACCCTCTAATGCGGATCTGCAAGAAGCATTTCATGCACTTAAAAATACAAGTGAAATAATGAAACAAGCATATGATAAACTCCTTCTAGAACATAACAACCTCAAACTTGATGTCAATGCGGTCATTCAAAGGAACTACCAACTTCAAATCGAAGTAGATAGTTGAAAACAATTAAAAACTATTGTTCCGCTTCAGAGCCTTGCGAACGTGAACAATTTTACCGTACACTTAGAAAAGGAAATTCAGAGCACAAATAGCATTGTAAATAAGGTTCTGTCTGACGGAATTGCTCGAAAACATGACTTTATTGCACTAATGAATGTTACAAATGTACTGCAAACACAATTATCCCTGGACAAGAAATTCAAAGACATTGAAACTAAACAAAACTTAACCGTAACAGAAAACGTAAACGGATTAGAAAACAGAATGACCGCAAATATTCGAAATCTTACCGAATCATCCAAAACTATAATGACCAACCTTACGGAAACCAACCGCAGAGATAAATATATTATTTGATTG
Source organism: Gigantidas platifrons (assembly GCA_002080005.1). Taxonomy (NCBI): domain Eukaryota; kingdom Metazoa; phylum Mollusca; class Bivalvia; order Mytilida; family Modiolidae; genus Gigantidas; species Gigantidas platifrons. Next base: position 616,803 of record MJUT01046574.1, on the reverse strand, counting down.
ATTGATTGATTCATTCATTCATTCATTCATTCGTTGAGTGAATGAGTGACCTTACTGAATGCTACTCCTTCAAATTCTGTAAACAATTGCAATTTTAGCAATATCTAAAAACTAAGCAAAATTGAGAAAAGACATATGACAACCGAGGCGACGACTGTTGACTACCTCCGGGAAAGTATGAAGAGTTGAGTTGGGATGAAAAAGTTAGTCTTTCGTTGCGGCTACAAAGTGTCTACTTTTCTCGACATTTACACAAGACGTGCAGTGAGTGGTCCATTGTCAGGTTGTCTATATTATAACCTGACACGCCCTTCCGTCATCTAGATGTCTTCCTTCATGCGCGAATTAGGGACGCGATAAACAGCTCCGTTGATTGACCCCTGAAAACCATCACGGATATTCAGTAAATCATTTGATAATGCAATAACACGATAATTGATCGATCGATCGATCTATTGATTGATTGATTGATTGATTGATTTGTGCTAAGCCAAATATATATATTTAATAATAAATATATAAATGAATAATTACTATATAAGTAATCATGTATAGCATCCTATCTCCATGCATATTTATGGTGATAAAAACATATATGTCTAACTTAGTGCACTCGGCGTGATTCTGTAATAACCTTCATCTTGTCAGTGCCTAACCACTGACTAATTGACGGATGATAACATCGGGGACTAATAGTTCACCAGCAGAGGTATCGACAGTTACAGTAATAAAAAATGTTGATATCGAATTTAGTGCGCACGACCTGGTTCTGGAGGAAAATCCATCATTAAGTACGCTCACAATCAAATGAAAAGAAAGCCCAAATAATGTATAAGTTTTTGAATGCAAGAAATGATCAGCGGAACCATCAAACTTGAAGGTAGGAAAAAGATGGTACTAGTAACATATTATAGACCACCTCACCAAACAGATGAAACCATCAAACAGGAAATTATGGAACTGAGAAATAAGCACAAAAAGACATATTTGTGCTAGCAGGAGATTTTAACCTTCCCGATATAAATTGGTCAGAACCGACAATTAGTTCAAACCAATACACAGTAGGAACAAACCAAACAGACCTTGATATAGCATCATATAATAGTTTAGAGCAGATAGTAGACTTCCCTACCAGAAAACAAAACACACTGGACTTAATCTTCACATCACACCCCTCGTACAAACAACGCTGTAAACCAATACCAGCCATAGGAAACAGTGATCATAACATAGTGTTACTTGATAGAGCGTGTAATCCTATCACGCCAAAACCAACTCGGCACAAAATATCTCCATGGAAAAAGGCCAATATATATAAAATACAAGAGGACCTTATAGTATTTGGTGAAAGCTTCAGAAATCAAACCTTTGATAGCATTGAAAGTATGTGGATAATAAGGGTAATAACAAAATTACCGAACACAGAGCAATCTTCCAAAGGGAAACTCAAAACTCATGAATCAATAAACAGACAAAATCAGTCAACAACCGGGAAACTGGGAAACCGCAATGGCCCTGACTTGGTGCAGGCATTTCTAAAGAAATGGTGGATTAAATCAGATTTTACGGCGCCAACCTCTCGCTTCCATAACGGTTCAAAGGTTCCGGTTGTCACTATAGCAGTATTTATAACAACACTGAAACAAAATAGGTAAAACAGTAGTCAAACAGTATTAAATTCAGTTAGGAGGGTATCTAATATATCTCGTGAACCATCACCATCAATAACTAAGAATCCTTTGAAGTATTTTAATTACGACTGTAAATGTCAAAAACATTTTTACGTCACACATTCACCGAAAATATTTTTGACAAAGTGCGTCCTTATCTTTATACAATTTCACTATGAAAATGTATCTTTTACTATTGTATCTGCAGAGACAGAATATATTCCGACAAGATCTTGATATCGGAATATAAACTTCTTAAGAGATCGAATAAGGCGAATCTTTTTATAGCTCTGGTCCAGTAGCCTGTTTTTCAGACAAAGTTGACGCTTCAAGAAATCAGAATAATTTCTACTGGCTTTTGCATAGCGAATCAATTGCGAGATGTAAACACCATATGCAGGAGAAGCTGGTATATTGCTGCACATATTAGGAAAATTTATGATTTTAAAATTAAAGTCTCGTTTATCATAAATTTAAGTCCAAAAATGATGCGGACGAACCATTTTAAAACAGCGGTCAAAAGGATCATAGAACAAAGGGTTCCAACAAAAATGGCAAGAGCATGACATACTCATCCATGGATGAATACAAACGTCCGGCGAAAGATCAGCCAGAAACATGGAGCACACGCAAAGGCCAGACGACCCAAAAAGAAGAGAGATCGAGATAAGTACAAAAGATTACAACAGGAAGTAAAAAGAGAGACAAGAAAGGCACATAAACAGTATATGGAAGACGTAGTAGCGATGGAGAAAGTAGCAAACAAGTTCTGGTCATATATTAAAAACAAAGACCAAGATTTCAGTGAAGTAGCACCTCTTAAAAACAAGGCTGGATTTATACAAAGTGACAATCTGAGTAAAGCCAACATACTCAATGACCAATTCCATTCAGTGTTTACAAAAGAAGACCATACAAATTATCCAGATAAAGGACCAAGCCCCTACCCGACTATGAAAAACATCAACATCAGTACAGACGGATTATATAAACTACTAAAAAAAACAAACATCCTCACTAGGCTACAGGCCCAGACGAGATACCAGCATTTATAATCAGAGCAGCAGCTAGCGAACTAGCACCAATACTAGCTCGAATATACCAGCATACCCTTGACCACGGTGAAATCCTACAAGACTGGAGAGATGCCCTTGTTGTACCCATCTTCAAGAAAAGAGAACGACATATTGCGGCAAATTATAAACCAGTATCGTTAACGTCCATTTCGTGCAAGATACTGGAGCACATCATACACAGTAACATAATGAAATACTTTGATACCAACAAGATACTCACAGACACTCAACATGGGTTCCGTAAAAAGAAATCCACAGAATCACAACTATTAGTCACCGTGCAGGAAATTGTAAAACGCTTAGCTACATGATCCGAAGTTTACTAGATTTTGCCAAAGCTTTTGACAAAGTGCCACATTCTAGCCTACTGCATAAACTAGAGTATTATGGAATCGACCAGGCCACTATCAAATTAAGTCATTTCTAGAGAACAGAAACCAAAATGTAGTCCTAGATGCAGTTAAATCATCATCAGCTCAGGTCCTGTCAGGAGTTCCGCAAGGCTCAGTCCTCGGGACCTTACTATTCTTGGCCTATGTCAATGACATGCCTGAAACCAACAATCACTCTGAAACACGATTATTCGCGGATGACACAATCTTATTCAGGAAAATCAATAACACCAAAGACAGCGACCTATTACAAGATCTGAGTGCCTTAGAAAGATGGGAAAAAGAGTGGCAGATGAGTTTTAATCCAACCAAGTGCATAGTTATCAGAGTGTCACCATGAAAGACCAAGCCAATTCTCCTAACTCACTACCAACTACATGGTCACACATTAGAAGTCGTGGAGGCTAGTAAATACCTCGGGGTAACCATTACCAACGACTGATGTGAGACATACATATTGATAATATAGCTGTCAAAGGGAACATAATCCTTGGCTTTATAAGACGTAACCTAAGAGAATGCACCAAACAAGTAAGAGAAACCAGCTACCTCACGATCGTACGACCAACCCTGGAATACGCAGCAATGGTTTGGGATCCCACCACCAAAACCCTGATACAGACATTAGAAAATGTACAAAGAAGAGCTGCCCGCTTCGTCATAAATGATTACACCAGCAGAATACCAGGATGCATGACAAGCATGTTAACATCACTTGTGTGGCAGACTTTAGAACGAACAACGGAGGAGGATAAGCAGACTCGTTATGATGTATAAGATTCAGCATCAACTAGTGGACATCGACCTAGCCTTATACCTCAGACCTGGTGACATCAGAATCAGAGGTCAACATAGGTTCTTCCAGGGGAGGTCCAATTATGACACTCTCAGAAACTCCTTCCAAAGAACAGTACGAGAATGGAACCACCTACCAGACATCACAGTTGGGGCCAGCTCCATAGAGGTGTTCAGGGCTAACCTCCAACAAGCCAACCAGTAGGCCCATGTACCCATGTAAATAGTTTTAACTGTGTCATAGTAAATTTTTTAGTTGTCCATAGTCTTGGGGACAGCAGTTGTATGTTCCTGGCATGCTTAGCCCCGTGGAACTTAAAACAGTCGGCGACGACTCCTGTTCTACACTGGAAGAAGGGAACTGAACGATTTAAATAAACAGCCGAAACCGGATAAGGTCGCTCAGCCCTGAGGGAGGAGATCTTTAGTTTTAATAGTAATAACATTGGTATTTATATGTACTGATTGCACATGCATTTGTAAATCCAACTATCATTCGATCACGACCACGACGGCCTCTGACTGCAGTAATTATCAGAATTATTATATATTATATATCAATAAACATCTAGAAAAAAATTGTTGATTCGAAAACTGGATATTTAAGAATTTTTTTCTCAAGATTTATAGATGTTAAACGGACTATAATAACATTAATGATGTGCATCAATTATAAATTTAACAAGATAATCATATATATAAATATATATAAACGTCTAAAATGGTTTGTAAAACAACACAAAGTACACGAAACAAAGTGATAAAGAATTAAGCACTTCGTTGAATGACAAAATGTTCGTCCCACCGAGATACTTTATCAATATATAAAATTTGCTGAACTAGATTACTGTCAAATTATAATATTAAGTATATATGTACCATCTACACATGCTTAGTCTTATGTCTATCTCTAGATTTTCCTTACGAGACAGGGTAACACTTCGACTATTGAAGCTATATTTTTATATAGCGGATGTGGTCGAATGGTCCAGTGCGCTGGACATAAGGCTACGCGATTGATGATGCAGTGTATCAATGGTGTGAGTTCAAATTCTGTCGAGGAAAGAATAAAAATATGTCAGCTCAAAGATCTAATTCTAACACTGTTTGGTTTAATTTTCAGACGTATATATATATATATATTAAACGTTTCGACTAATTTATTATATATATATATCTTTTTTCAGTTGCGCTCACGGCCTGTTCAACACCTGGAACTATCAAATTTGGAGCTATTGTCACATTTCCCAACGTTATAAGTAATTATGGAATACAAAACCTGACACAGTTCAAACAGACTGGAATATTTACCTGTGAACAGAAAGGACTTTATATGTTCTTCTCCAGTATTTTAACAAATACGGCAAGTGGATTATTCCATTGGGTCATATACAACTCGAAATCTCCATCTGCTAGATATTTGGGTGATCATAATGATGTTCTGTCTCGATCTGGAATGGTTGCAGTAGAACTAGCTGTTGGTGATACTGTGTTTTTGGTGACTCTGTTTAATCAAGAAGTTCATAGATTGCCATGTTACACACTTATTAAAATTAAATAAAACATGTGTATTCTAAATGAGTAAATTATATTATAATAAATTTCAACTAAAGTCATTTTTTGAATAAAAAAAAAACGTATTCATTATCTCATGTTTAACATTCATCAGCGGTAAAGGTCATGTGTTACATTTTTTTAGTAATTTTAAATAGAACATTTCTGATAGAATTCCCTGTTTTAAAAAAAGTTGCACGTGACATTTACCGCCATTGAATAATAAATATCAGGCAATATTACATTTTTATTCAAAATTAACATTAAAACGATAACTGTCTTTTGATTCTGTAAATGTGATATCCACTTCTCCCGACAGCCAATACAATAAAATTTGAAGATACCAAAGAGGAAATCAGAAGCAGTTATATAATCGAGAAAGGACAGACAACACAATGACCAAAAGATTGAAGATACACAAGGGGTAATTAGAAATCGTAATTTGAAGAACGACAACCAATATATTGATCAAAATTACAATCGAATGCACTATGGAGATGCTATAACTTGAAATAGAACACCAAAGTGTAATACTATTGAATGATTTCTAGGATTTAATCCAATGGCAAATATCTTGACATATTTTTTTTAAAGAGAATCGCGCTAATTGTCTGGTAATTTGTGTACCATTGGCTTTAATCCCGGTATATAGCCTTCGACAGAAGCTAAGATATTCGTTTGAAAAGGAGAATCGTTGATATCTTTTATAATTGTAAAATCCTTTCGTTCAACGAGGACAGGTTTGCTTCTTTAACTTCCGTTGAAATCGTATATTTATACAGAGTTTAGCGTCTATAGACTTCCCTCCTTATAAAATGCAGTAAGTATTATATAATGGATATTCGTGGATTCGTTATGTAATTGTAAAGTCCTTTTGTTCAAAGATGACCAATTTACTTTTTCATCTGCGGTTTGAATCGAAAAAAGGATTAACAAACAGAGCGACCTTCGTATCTATATAAATTCTCCTTAGAAATAGCAGTAAGCATGTCTATCGGATTATCCGTTACATCATCTAATCGTAGTTCTTTTATCAATAAAATATTATGTTCTACCATTTACAAGTAAATGGACCATTGTTGTAAAAGATATATTAATTTCCTGGTTTATCCACTTAGCCTTATTTAATTGTGTTTCATATCTAAACGTATAATAAGATCCTTAGAATCGATGGTCTTAATGGACAGCTTACAAAAAAAAATACTAGTTCTTAGAATCCCATGATATAACAGGTTTTTAATGTGCTTCGGTAATATTTGAATTCAGTCTTTTACTTATTAACTCTTTCTATATAAGAAATTATTCTTGTTTTCTAATCCTCATGACTGTCTCAATAGGTGCATTATATCTAATTCTATACTATAATGGGTCTATACCTTATTATGTACTTGAAAGTGAATTGATAACAGGTTGATGAGTTCTTAGTGTCATGTTCAACTTTATTTCTGTTATCTTGTCGGGTCATTTGAACAGAGAACAAGATCATCCTTAAGTGAATGGGGGAAATCATTGCATAAAGTTGTGTTATCGAATACACATCTCAGTAGGCGGGAGTCTAAATAATTTTAGATTAATATGAACCATGCCGTCACGGAGGCCTCTGATCAATCGTAATAGGATGATAATCTCGCATGATATATTGTATCCTGCGATTGTGGAACGTCAGGATTGAATATGTTGTCCTCTTATGTTTTTTTTGCTGAATCATTCTTCAAAGTACAATGAACCGCTTCTTTGGAATAATGCTTAGCGTGCTCGTACTGCCTGTTGTAGATCGTGAAGTTGATACAAGCTTGACTGAAACTGGACAATGAAATTGATATTTCCATCCTATGTTGGCGTGAAACAACAATTGCAATTCACTGACTTCAATTAAAATCCAATCTTTTATGATTTGTTATACATTTTGAAACCAAACGTTGTAATACTACTGAATGATTTCAGAGATTTCATTCAAATTCAATTTTCAGAATCAAGCCATTTCCTTGAAACCCGTTTCGTAGAGTCTTTCATCCAGATCTGTAACCGTCGACAGAATTGTAGTTATATATTTGGAAAGGATAATCGGTGATTCGGTGTGTAGTTGTACAGTTACTTTGTTGAACGAAGACAGATTTACTTCTTTATCTCCGGCTTGAATTGACAAACATCAAGAACAGAGCGACCTTCACATCTTTATAATGTCAGCCTTAGAAATGGAGTTAAGCATGTCTATCGGATTGTCTATTACATCATTTACAAGTAAATGGACCATTGTTGTAAACTACGGATTACATTTCCCGGCGTATCCACTTAACCTAATGCAATTGTGCTGCAAATATAGACTTAAAATAAGATCCTTAGAATCGATATTTATTTTTCGACAGCTCACAAGACAAAAATAGTTCTTATAATCCCATATTATAACAAGCTTTTAATGTGCTTTCGTACAAAATGTAATTTATAGTTTGTACCTATTAACTCTTTCAATATAAGTCCGTATTTTTTTGTTGTTGTTGCTTTCTAATCCTTTAGTCTTTATACATACATCATATACTATAATAGATATGTATCTTATTATGCTTGAAAATGGATTACTATAAGGGTGGTGGGTGCTAGGCGCCATGCTCACGTATATTTCAGTTATCTTGTCGGACTAATTTAAACAGAGAACAAGGTCACCGATCATCCTTAAGTGAATGGAAAACATCATTGCAATAAGTTGTGTTATCGAATACAGCTCTAAAGAGTTCAGAGTACAACTCGCAAATGTCAATAATTGTAGAGATTGATATACATTTTACCGCTACTCACTAATGTCAATTAAAATCCAATATACTATGGTGATGTTATAGCTTAAAAATGACCACATAAGTGTAATTATGTTGAATAGTTTCTAGAATATTACCCAATTGCAAAGATCTTGACCTAATTTTAAAATCAGTCATACGCTAATTGTGTGTAAAATATTGGTTTTAATCCCGATCTGTAACAGTCGACAGAAGTTAGGTTATTCATTTGTAAAGAAGAATTGTAGACTACATATATAATTGTAAAGTCTTTTTTTACAAGGAAGGCAAATCTACCTCTTTATCTACTGTTTGGATTGAACAAGATACAAGAACAGACAGACTTTAGCGTCTATAGAATTTCCTCATTAGAAATGGTAGTCTGTTTGTAATAGCTTAGTCCGTTACATCATATAGTAATTCTTTTATGAATAATTAATTGTTTTCTATCATTTACAAGTAAATGGACCATTGTTGTAAATGATGGATTACATTTCCCGACGTATGCATTTAACCTAATGCAATTTGTTGCAATTTTGTTGCACATGTAAACTTAGTAAATAGGATTAGAATCGATAGTCATTATGGACATCTGACAAAAAATAAAACTAGTTCTTAGAAATCATTATATAACAATCATCTAATGTTCTTTCGTAATTATTGAATTTAAGTACTGTACCTATTAACTTTTTCAGTAATTATTTTTGTTTTGTAATCACCCATGATTGTCTCAATATATACATTATATATAATTGTATGATATAATAGGTCAATATGGTATTGTGTATCATTGTCAGGGTGGTGAGTGCGTAACACCATCTTCAACTATATATTTCGGGTTAATTTAAGCGGAGAGCAAGATCATCGATACTCCTTGAGAAGAATTTGAAGATACCAAAGGGGTAATCAGAATCCGTAAAACGGAGAAGAACAGACAACACAATGGTCAAACGAAAAACGGTAAAGGGACAAACAACGATCTACAAAACACTAGAAATAAAACTAAAAACCGGGGTAAGCTCAGGTGCTCCGGAGGGTGAGCAGTTCCTGCTCCACTAGATGCACCCGTTGTGTTACTCTAGTGACAAACCCGGTGATACTTCATGAATGAGGAAAGGAGCGAAAAGTGACAAACTTCATTATATAAGATTGCATCGAGTACGCCTCTAAATAGGCGGGAGTCCAGCTTAAGTCCATCAGTGATTTCGTACATCCGTATAAATCCGTCGGCAACGGATACCTCTGTTCGTTCGTAATATAATGATAGCTTTTTATGATATAATATTAAATGCTGAATACATTTTTCCCGTAGGAATCTCGGGGTATACAGGTACGTTCCTTGGTCTCCATTGCGTGGTATAATCAATAATTTGTAGCGTTTGTTATTTCATTACATGTGCTTGTATGTGTGTATATATACATACTTCGTTAGTTTATCTTTCCTAGTTGTTATTATTAAGGTGGTGCACAAACTATATCATTATTTTGGACATTTCAATTTGCTCTAAGAAAAGTTCGAAGTTAAAAAAAGAAGTAATCAGAAGTCGTAAAAATGGCCAAGAGAAAAGAGGTTAACAAATATCTACAAACCACTACACGAAACTAACAATTGAGCAACATATTATCCACACAAAAACCGAAGTGAATTCGTGTGCTCTGGAAGGGTAACCAGTTCCTGTTCCACTAGTGACACCCGTTGTGTTACTGCTAAACGACACGAACATAGTCGGATATGGAAATCCTGTTAGAGACCAGGATATGTATAAACAAATACAAATAAAATAAATAAACGTTACCACCAACAAAACAAACGGGCGATCACATATGTTATTGAAAGACATACTATAAAATTGAAAGTTTGGGTTAAATCAAATTATCTCATTGCTCGTTAATCTTCAAAAGCAAATGTACACCACCACAAACATTGGTGCTGCAGTGTATCAATGGTGTGAGTTCTAATCCCATCGAGGACAGAACATCAATCTGTCTGTTCAAAGATCTAATTCTAACACTGGTTGGTTTATTTTTCAGACGTATATAAATATTTAGCATTAACCTAGTATTTCAAGCAACGTTGAGATCCAGTAGGACAGATATATTGTATGGTTGTCACCTGCTTAGACGTTTGTATAATATACTTTGCTTCATGTGACTGTATTCGTCATCCTTCTATACAATATAATAAACATTGCTGAGTTAGATTGCTGTTAAATTATAATATCAAGTATGTATGTACCATCTACATACGCTTAGACACATGTCTTATGTCTCACTCTAGATTTGTCTTAAGAGACAAGGTAAGCCTTCGACTATTGAAGCTATACTCTCATAGCGGATGTGGCCGAGTGGTCTAGGGAGCTGGACATAGTGCTAAGCGATTGGTGCTACAGTATATCAATGGTGTGAGTTCAAATCCCGTCGAAGGAAGAACAAACATTTGTAAGCTCAATGATATATTTCTAACACTGTTTGGTTTAATTTTCAGACGTATATTCATGGCTGTGTATTTGATTTTAAAAATTTATTAAACATCATTGCGTTTTTAAGTTTTCATTTTCTCTTAAAATGTTTATTTCGTATTCATTTTCTTCTAAGGAGATACATAATATAATCAATCCAATAATGAAATGTTTGAAATAGACTATAACACTATTATTGTATTACAAGTAAAAAATCTATTTTTATTCAATGATTTAACACGATGGGCATTTAAACAACAACGTTTTTGAATTATGCGTCGAATTGATCATATAAAATATATTTGGATATATAATATGTAGATTTCGCCCTTGATATTTTCTGTGCAATTTAAATACCATTAATTCAGAACACAACCATTCTTTTTTAATTGTTTTATTATTTATTTATTTTTATTCTTTATATCATTATTTACTTTGTTGTAATAAGTAATCGATAGAGAATATCGAAGGGACAATCAAAAAGGACAATCAAGAGAAACTGGTAACATAGGGTACACCAGACGAAGACAAGCAAAACAAAAAACACAACACAATATGCATTGGACACGACATTACGCAAATAAACACAAATAATGTAATTAAGACATTCGCCCTCCTTCATGATAGTATCAAGAAGTTGTTTCCGTCCAACCAAAAAATATTTCAAATCTCTGCTGGTGTAAACAAGATTTAATATTACGATTGACACGGAAGCATATTGCATAATATCTTGTTTATAATACAAAGGCTGATAATTAGCTGGTACCAATTAGTTACCGATGACAAACATCAAATTTACAATATGTTTCAAGTTTTAGTTTGTTTATTGCCAATTAAATTATACTGAAACATGACAGGAAATTAAATGCGCTGAGAAAGAAACATATTTATACTCGCATCGAGATCTGTCAGCTGATGAAATTGTTTTCACATGTAAGTTTCAACAATGAAAACCAGTCAGCTGATGGAATTGTTTCCACATGTAAGTTTCGACAATGAAAACCAGTCAGCTGATGGAATTGTTTTCACATGTAAGTTTCAACAATGAAAACCAGTCAGCTGATGGAATTGTTTCCACATGTAAGTTTCGACAATCAAAACCAGTCAGCTGATGGAATTGTTTTCACATGTAAGTTTCAGCGATGAGAACCGTTAAGGTTAGGGTGTCTTCTAACAGTAAAATCGAACTGTATTAGATTAACAGTGTTGAGTATTTTTGTAAACACTCCTTCAAATGCAATTTGTCTTTGTTAATACATATTATTCGGTTGATATCTTTTTCTCCTGTAATGATACAAGATGTCCATGGAAAATAAAAGCGACATTTTGCTCAACTTTTTCTTCTCGGAAATCGTGATATTCATCACTATAATTTTGAAACGTAAACGACAAAAATGGCCCACAAATATACAACACAACACTAAACACTGAACAGCCAATATACGAATTCATATAAAAGGCATAACAATCATGAATCCTTTTCAAAACAAGTGGGCATGAAGATAAACCGAACATGGACTTTACATGGAAGTCTGAGTGGGCATCACAATACGGAACTAAAACGAGCAGACATATCATTAGACAAAATGAACAATAGAAAGCCAACTAAAAATCAAGAGCGACCTCGGGTGCTCCTGCACGATCGGCAGTTCATGTATCACCCGTGGTACGAAGAGAAATGCTTGAAGATATTAAAGGATAATCAGACGCCGTAAATCAAAGAAGGTCAGACAACTGCCCAGAACAAAACACTACACAGAAACCTAAGAATTGAGCGACACTACAAGACTAGGGCGAACTTACTTACCCCTTTGGTAACTTCAAACTCTTAGGTACTTCAGACGGGTAAGCAATTCCGTTTCGCTAGTCATCTCCATCATGTTTAATGAGACATTCGTGGCTGTACATTCAAGTCATACATGTAGTGGAATTTACCTTTGTATAAGCTAATCATTGGCTACCATCACTATCGTGTTTATTCTGATTGTAGCAAAATTTACAGGTGCATTCGATACAATTTTACACAATAGGAACTCCCATTTACCTACGGAATATCTGTTTTTCTCCCCCCCCCCCTTCTCAAATACACCTAACATCTATGGTATAGCTACAATATTGTATACAGTGGGGGTGTACTATATAAACCTCCATGATTGTACACAAGTATTATTGATTGTCATACACATGTCCATCGTCTAACTGTACCATAGAAACCACTGTTATTACACAATATAATTATTAAACATTGAAGCATCAATTGTGTCTAAGCAGTACCTGATGAATGTTATTCCAAAAATGCGTGGTAAGCACTAAATTTGATAACTACGCTTTATTGCTATCACTGGGTTGATACCTCTGCTGGTTGACTAGTAGTCCCCTAGCGTATCACTCACCAGTAGTCCGTGTTTCTATCACTGGGTTGATACCTCTGCTGGTTGACTAGCAGTCCCCTAGCGTACCACTCACCAGTAGTCCGTGTTTCGGCACTGACATTCTTTATTAGATATATTTATTATTGAAAATTACAGTTCCTAAATATGTAATTTTATCAAAACCAAGGTTTTCCCACTCAGGCATATGTGACATTAGCCAATTATGGTTATCCTGCTTAGGCCCTTTGCTTTTATTGCTCCCAAACACTTTTAAATTATTGGGAATTCCAATCTTTTGATTTTGAGCATACCCGATGAAGGTTATTTCAAAAAACGCTTCCTTTAGGCCATGCAAAATTAATTACTTGGTTCTCGGGCCCTTTTTTGTCAAAATTGATGAGGGAGGGCGGCATTTTTTTTTTTTATCCTTTTACTGCTGTAAAAAGTGATGAGGGAGGCATTTTTTTTTTGAAACATATGGCAATGTATAAATCTTTTCATTACTTTATTGAAAATTTCAATTTTATTTCTGCTGATGGTGGCAGAAACATCACAAGTGGTTAATTTTTATGGAAACGTCCAATCCGCTGGTCCTAACGTACCATTTTTTATCTCCGTAAACAATTCCAATAGGGTACAAGCTTCGGAGAAGCCCCCTATTATGTTCCCTAGTAAAACTGGCAAACATTTGTGCCGAATTTGCACAGAAACGATTGACATTTTGTCTAAATGTCAAATGGAAACACGTTTTTTATTTATACATTGTCATAACGATGCTTTAAATCTCATTTAAGCATGATGCGTTTTAAAGCGTTTCACCGACAACGCGATATAAGAGAAAAAACGGATGCGGTTGTTTTTTCCGTATGGACAGCGCTACCGCATTAATTTTTTTTTATATACTATTTTTGCAATAAAATCGGCAATGCGGCGACAAATTTCCACATGCGGGCGGGCATGAGAACCAAGAAATTAACTTTTTATGGCCTTAAATTCTACTTTTTATTAGAAAACGTTTTCATGATTTCACACTCATTGCCCTCCTTTTCTAAAATAAATGGATTTAAATAAAATATGAATAATTAAAGAAGTTATGTAATGTATCCCTCTTTACGAGAGTGCATATAACTTACATTAATGTGTGCGGTTGGTTGACAACAAACGCATGACATTTCACTAATTATGACATACATATCAGCTGCTATAATGTATGAGATTATATGGAAAATAACACGTCATAATTCATTACATGCAGTATAATTTAATGAGAGGTTTATATATTAATTAAATACACCTACTAGTTTTATAAGCGTGTGTGTTGTACTGATTCATTAATAATATTTCGCTTAAATATGTTGTACTTTATACAACATTATGTGATACAGTTTGCCAGTGACTTGTGGTGGTTATGTGGTTTTCTCCAGTTACACCGGTTTCCTCCACCAAAAAAAACTGACCGCCACTGGAATATTGTTGAAAGTAGCGTTAAACACCATAACCCTAAATATTTTGTTTGTTTTTCTCTTCAGTACTATCCAGATATCAAATATGATTTTAGTATTGACGACGCATTTCGCGAAACCACACTCAACACTTGACCTTTTATTTTTTATAAAAACTTTCGGTACCATTCAATACAATAACATAATAATGGCCTTGTTGTTTGTCAGTCTATTTGATATAATTAATTTATCAATTTGTTTTATTGAATTTTGATGTGTTTTTCAAACAATATATCGCAACATAGTGTTTCTATAGTTCATTACCCTCTTTCTGCGTTCGTTTGTTTCAATGCATTGTCTATTAATTTAACAGGACTATTTTGATTGTATCGCAAGGTTGTATAAATGTTTGCATAAGAAAAATAAATACATTTTTATCCTCAATTGTGTGATTTTGAGTACTAATAAATGAGGTCAAATAAACTTCAGTATTATTTTAGTCATGGATCTATAAAAAAAACATATTCTGGTGTCTGATTCATGTAGAGCGACGGTAAGAAACGGCAACAGTATAAGTGATGACGTCACAGAGGACACCATTGAATACGATTAGAATGACGCTTATTTCAGACATTCTGGGTGGGTTTTTTTTTGGGGGGGGGGGGGGNNNTTTGACACTGCAGAATAAACACAATATACGTGCATTATCGATAAATATAAAATAAATTTGCACTTGCTGCGAAATAGAGTTTAGATATGCTCACCGAAATCTCCCTGTTTTACCTGTTTCTAAAACTTTTACAAATAGATTTTATATTTTCCGACTATGTATATATATTGTATATATAATAAATAGAATCAAATCAGTATGCTATTCATCTTGATAAAATATGCATACACAGATCTCACATAATCCTTTATGTAAGCCATATGCATTACAGCAGGAATGTAGTGAAACAAAAGCCCATAGCTATAGTTCATATTTGCAACGGCTATCGTAATAATTTCCTGTTGTCAATAAGAGTCTTCTACTTCTGTTTGCGCCAAATATTGAACGCTTACAACATGTTGACGTAAACTAAAACGTAGGTATCTAATTTAATGCACATGACGCGGCTTTGGAAGAATCTTCATTGAGATCATATCAATTGATTGTGTGCAAATTCTGTTTTTGCTATGCGTAATTTCTAAAACGACACTCCAAAATCTGGAACACGATGAGATTTGAGTTTTCTGAAATTATTATTTTTGTCATTATTTAGATTGATATCTTCAAGTAAACATATAGATTTCCATCACATTTTCGTTGAAATGCATATATTGTGATATACTTTAGACACCCAGTGATTCCCGAGGGTGAAATAGCCATCAGTTATTTGCCAGAGCGATCAATTTTATATATTGCATGTTTTTTTCATATTAAGCAAATTCATTTGTAAGAATGTCGATCATTGCCGTATTTATGTTATGTGTGTTTGTTTGCGCATAGTGGTGTCCAATACATAGTGTTCTTCTTTTTTGTCTTCGCATAGTGGTGTCCAAGACATAGTGTTCTTCTTTTTTGTCTTCGCATAGTGGTGTCCAAGACATAGTGTTCTTCTTTTTTGTCTTCGTCTTGTGTTTTGTGTTTCCAATGTTGCCAGTGTCTCTGTATTGCCCCTCTCAAATGTTTGTTTTCAAGAGATAACGTCATATAATTAACTTTCGAAGTAATGACTTCAATTTAATCAATAAGAATCCTTGGTTCAGTGGCTTCCTTGTTGGCATCTACGCTCTGTCAAGGAATTCATGATAGGACACAAAGGTTCTGGAATATCGTTTAATCCGAGAGACAAGCACTCCATGAGTAGGTGCAGCAGGAATGTTGCTACATATAAATAGAAAGTTCACAATAGGGAAATTGGAATAATCAATGGTGTAAAGTTTCGTTCTTATCTCGAAAAGCATGATACAATCCACAAGGTCTGTTATAGTGATATGTTATGTTTCTGTGGCAGTGTAATCAATCAAGAAGAAACCGATAACTGAAGTGCTTACTTGAAAGAGTATCAAATAGGACAGGTTTGTCAATTATTTCAGCCTGCATCGTTTACAGTCCATTGATATGTCAATGCAATTTGTACTTTGAGTTTATCAACGTCAATTGATATCTCTATAAAAAACAGTTGTATGCCAATCATACATGCACAGTAACGATCGAAAATACAGATGCTGTTGAAATTTGAACTAATAATTAAGTTTATGGAATAAAAGAAAAACAAGGAAATCCTCACTTTCGTAAATGTACAGGGTCGAAATTATTGTCCAGTAAAGAACTAATTCATTATCAACGGTTATAAGTAGTTTTTTTACTTACAAGGCAACTGTTGTTCTCCCTACACGAGACACTCCAAATGTAATAAACCAATTTATTTATAGTGCACATACTAGCAAAAAATAGTACATATAATATGCAACATTAACAGTTTTCTGTTATAAATGGCTTGAATTATTTCTGATACAAGCTGCGAGATATAAACTCTTAATTGAAGAAATCTTCAAAGGCCATGGTGCCATATCTTAGAGCATTGTCACTGATGACGAATACAATATATATGTGATGTGCACACAGTAATTTGGTTGCTTAAAATGTACAGCTGTTGTTGTAATATCAATAATAATTGTTTGATACATTGGTATCAATACAGGACCGGAGGGAACAATTATTTCATTCATTAGTAAAACAGTGCACGTTGATGTCTGTCTCTACAATGTATTGTAGACCACTGTTTTTCGGGGGTTTCTTGTGTGGTTTTTTTTTGGTTTTTTTTGGCCATTATGAATAGTTTAAAGTTGGATGAAGCATTATAACCCTATCCCATTCTGTATTGTCTCTCCTTCTGCAATAGTTACAACTTATGGCCCTGACATACAAGAAAGCATGTTTTACAACCATTGATGTATGAAACACAGTGCTACGATTTCCGCGTAAAAGCGATGCTCGGTTGTTCTTTCTCCCATTTTTTTTCTGGTAGGTTCATCTATTATACTTAGTTGTATTTAGGTATGCATACTGATGCCCTAATACGTGTCTTTTAACAGTAACCCGACGGGAGCCATTAGTGCAGCAGGATCTGCTAACCCTTTCGGAGCACCTGAGTTCACCCACGGTTTGCATTGGGGTCCGTGTTGCTCAATCTTTAGTTTTCTATGCAGTGTGGTATATCATTGTTTGTCCGTTCGTCCTTTTTCTTTATATCATTGCATTGTCTGACCTTCGATGTACGGCTTCTGATTATCTCATTGGTATCTTCATGTTTTGCTTCTTTTTTCCTATTTATACACAGTTGTGATGAAGAACATAGTGTACTCTTTACATCAAATTTATCTATGACCAGTCATGCACCATGTTTGAACGTGATGGATGTCATAACTTAACAAGAAACATGGAACATGATAAGCTTAATGGTTAATACACCACTTGATTAACAACTGTATACAATCTAGTAAATATATAACAACAGAAGCTGTATACAAGGTTGATACAGCTTGGTTTTTTTTACTGTATGACAGTTTAAGATAATAGCTGCTTTTGTATTGATGTGGCGTATAACTGATTAAGATTTCATCATAACATTTGAGATTAGGGTTGTGGTATTTAACGCCACTTTCACCATTATTTCACCTATATCATGGCGATCAGTTTGATTGGAATGGAGAACAGAGTTCCCGGCGAAAACCACCGACTTGCTTCAAGTCACTGACAAACTTTATCACATAATGTTGTATCGAATACACTTCTGAATTCGTGGGGTTCGAACTTACAACGTCAGTGGTGATGGACACTGATTTACAGATGTCTTTAGAGAAATGATAAATACACCTAAACAATAAATTTACCACGTGTATGCATGATGAACAGTATCAACATTACTACAATAAAGACATAGATGCCATATTTGGTGCGCACTACGCGTGTCTGGAATAACCTTCAACATGTACGCTCAAAATCGGAAGATTGGAAAGCCAACTGATTTAAAGCTTTGGGAGAAATAACACCAAAGGGCCTAAACAGGATAAGATAGTAACAAACCAGGTGTCCGATACCACGCATTTGGACATATAATAATATAATGATGGTAATTGTCACAACAATTTTTAACTTCATTACTAAAGAAAATCAATATGTATTACTGATCTGACCTAATCTTATGTGAAGCTGCATGTACTAGTTAAATAAGAATTATCATCCATATGCGGCATGTATCATGTGTCTAGAAACGGCCATGAACTTATTGTACTGGGAGTGCCTGCCTGCTAATGCGTCGATATAATAATTACAACTGTTAATGCAATCGCTCGAGTTATTAGCATATGCGATAAACATATATTTTACTGCTTAATTGAAAACATGCTTACATCTGTATTGACGTTAGAAATCCAATTATCAGAGGCGGATCCCATTAACCGGTATATCTCGGCCAGAATGTTGTGCCTGCCCAAGCCAGGACTTGGATTGCCAACGTCATATCTCAACACACCAAAACATGTGTTGGACACCGCCAACTTATACTTTCTTTTCATAAGTGGTACTTTTGTTTGTTCTAAACTGTTTTCTTCAAATGATTGGTCTTTTTCTGACGATAACCGGATTAAATACGGAATTATATATTATAATATTAATTTCGAATATAAATTCTTTCCACAGATGCAATATATGGAATAGTGGTCTCTGTCAGTAACGGGAAATAGTTCCCGGGCGAATCAATGTAGGCAATGTTTCGGCACTAACAGTTTTTAATAGATCACAAATAATGTAATTATCAATAAAACTAAGGTTCTCTTCCCACATACGTAGGTTACCGTAGCCGATTGCTGACTTACCTGTTTATCTCCTTTGGTTTATTTGCTCCCAATGACTTTTACCTGATTTAGCTTTCCAATCTTCTGACTTTGAGCGTACCTGAAAACGTCGTGCAGTCTTATTTCAATATCTACTTTTTTCTTATTATTAAAATACACCATTATAAATATTTCGATCTGTAATTTTCTGTGTGGTGTTGTGTAGATCGTTGTTTGTCCTTTTTCTTTTGCCCATTGTTTTGTTTGTCCTCCTTCGATTTACCTGTTATGATTACTACTTTGGTATCCTCAAACATTTCTTGTTGTTTATGGAATATTTATGTCTCCTTATGGTGTAAAAGTTTTCACAGTATAATAGATAATAATTGACATTGATTCGATGTTGAATTATTAATCACGGTTATCACAATTTGCCTGTTTCTTATCGTGTTTAATGTGCACGAAATAACATGAAAAACAAAAACAAAATACCACACTGTCGAAAGTGATATAATCAAATTACATTGAATACAAAAAGTTAATTATCTATGTTTTATTACATTTATCAGTCCCAGTAGTCGGTGCATTGGCACTGACATAACTATGTCTGAAATGTAACGTTCATCAATAATGCAGTTTATTAAAAATTAAGGCCAATGTCCTAAAATACAGGCATATATAAATCCATAGCCAATCGTGGATATCCTCGTATAAGAAGATGACCGTTTAGTTAAAACATTCTGCAGAGACGATAATAAACGATGGATTTTCATAAAGTACTGCGTTGACTACTATTATACCTATTTTGTCCCAGTATTGTTTTAAAAAATGTTGTTATAGTGACAACTGGAACCTTTTAACCGCAATGGAAGCGGGAGGTTTGGCGTCGTAAAATCTGATTCAAACCACCATTTCTTTGGAAATGCCTGTACTAAGTCAGGGCCATTGCGGTTTTCCCAGATGTCCGGATGTTGACTGATTTTGTCTCTTTGCTTACTTATGAGTGTTGCCTTTCCCTTTGGAAGATTGCTCGGTGTTCGGTAATTTTGTTATTACTATTATCCTCTTCATGCTCTTTGCTCCTCTCCCAAAAACCTATAAATGATTCGGGTAAGAGTTAAATAATCGGTCCCTTTAGATCCACGTATTATAATGTTCCCTGTTTAGTTATAATATATGACTGTTGCAACTCATTTGATTACATCATGGGGCCCGGGTGGCTCATTGAGTTAAGTCGTTGGATTTAGCAACTCAAATACAAGCATATCACCAATACGGCGTGGGTGCGCGCCCAGCTTAGTAAATTACAAAAAAGAGTGCACTCGACTCGCAGCCGCAAGTGATAAAATTTACCAGTTGCTTGCCCAGGGTCGGTTGTTCTCTCCGGGTATTCCGGCTTCCTCCACCACTAAAACTAGTCGCCATGATATAGCTGAAATATTGCTGAAAGTGGCGTTAAACACCAAAATTAAAATTCAGATTTCATCAGTGTTTTCCATTTGGTACATACTGTTGCACAATAATACCACCAGCAATGATATTGTAAATGCGGCTTCTAACATTTATACAGGCGGCTGTTAGGTTCCTCTGATATAGGCGAATATTACATGCCCATATGTTTGCAGTTCTTTGTACAAACGAACTCAATAATCTGACCAATGTTCACAAACAAAACGTTTTCCGCATTCGTACTCATGCGGAAAAAGAAACACGTTATATCCAATACGGACCGGTTCTTATGTTTCAATAGTACTGTATCTTATACGTATTTCATTTATTTTCGTTGGTTTCAATTTTCATGTAGTGACAAATTGAGATGTTCATTGATATATGAATTCGTGGATTTGACTTGATACTTCTCATGTTATTCCTGCATTCTGTTGTGAACTTAATTTCGTGGTTTGTTTGAACCAACGAAAATCACGAAAATAGGCATTCAAAAAAACAAAAACGAATTTCCAGTACTTCCGACTTTTTATCTATTTTTTTCTGCATTTGGACGATTAAATTGTAAGTAAATACAAACCTTCTAGTTCTTAATATCATAGACATTTCCCATTATCTTACATTTGTACTTTAAGAACAGATTATGTCTTCTCCATACAATATGACAGACTCTCTTTGTTAAAACATCCTATACAATTTAAGACATAATGGATTTTCTCGCTTCATCCCAGATACATAGCCACAGAAAAGAATTTATTTAATTATTTCTTCAGTAAGTAATATCTTTAATGCATAATGGAGAGCAACATTATAGGTTTGCTGCCATTTATGTACTTAGCCATATTTATCATTGAATGGTAGGTGTCTGTTTCACTTCATTTAATTGATCGTAGGTTGTGAATTTCATTTCATAATTATAACATTGTCATTGTGTTGTCCCATTAGCTCCCACGTATATATAAATAATATATGTGCATATGACAAATTCAGTTTTACGAAGATTAAATATATCATGACTAAAGTGGAAGATAATGACTCATTGTCTTTTTACAACTACACTGCTCTCCAGGTTAAATGTGAATGTTGGCATTTTACTCACATGTGGAAAAGACTGGCAAACGTATCATTTCACTATTAGGGTAGGATCGAGTCCATAGACTAGTTTAAACCCGCCGCTTTACATTGACGTACCTATCACTATTATACATATTTTGTCCCAGTATTGTTAAAAATGCTGTTATAGTGACAACCGGAACCTTTTAACCGTAATGGAAGCGGGAGGTTTGGCGCCGTAAAATCTTATTCAACCCACCATTCCTTTGGAAATGACTGTACCAAGTCAGGGCCATTGCGGTTTTCCGTTGTTGACTGATTTTGTCTGTTTGTTGACTTATGAGTTTTGACTTTCCCTTTGGAAGATTGCTCGGTGTTCGGTATTTTGTTTTTTATTACCCTTATTCAAGAAAGGCGTGCGGTCATGTACATGGGTGTTAGGGGTATCGATGTTTCATAGTGATGACTATTTCAATGACTATTCACATATATTCACTTTTGTACCAATAGTCTAAACCACTGCTCTGATTTTTTTTTATTAAATCATATCCCTTTGTTGTGATATGATGCATGTGTAGTCATACATCGTCACATCGATGTCGGAAGGGCCGAATATTATATAATTTACATACTGCAAATTTAAAAAATAAATGTATCTGATCAACCGCTAACTAGTCGAAGGAAGATACCCTCGTGGACTAATGCTCCACCAGTATAAATGTTTCATTGGCTTAAATTCCAATAGATTCTAGGATGGACTATGCTATATATATGCTAAATACTTTGTTTTTCTAATTATAGACGTTTAGGATGCGACTTATATTTGAAGTTATATATTATTATGTAGACACAAACCCCTGTTTCTCACAAAACACTGTATGAGCCCTACACAAATTGCTGTAACAAGGGCCGAAGCTATGCCTTAATAATCTCGTATGCCAACTATCATTGAAATTATAACTAAACGCCAGAGAAAATCAAAGGAGCGATCAATAATGAACAATCCAGAGACACGGACAACATTAGATAAAAAGACATTTAACGAAGATAAACAAAACAACACACATCAAAGTGCGTTTTTCGACACTATCAAAAACAACAACCACTGTTTTATGCGATTTCTATAGGAAATCAATACTATTGCAACAAAGGTCGACACTAATCTGTCCAAATACGAGGTCAGGTGTCTAAATGGTAGTTGTATACCGATAAGAGACCAATTTATATTTAGATTAGATGGTGTTATTAGCTGAGTGTAATTATATAGTGCTAATTTGCTGAAACAACAATCCAAAGGTTGACATGTCTCTTCACTCAGACACATTATCCTAATTCTGAACCAACCATTATTTGCTATTACTATTTAGTATAATAATGCATGATTAGCAGAGAAGCAGCACATACCAATTTTCCGCGATCGACGCGAGACAGTTGTCCATTGTACTAACAATGAGCGAACGAGGAAGGTAGCATGATTGGTCCTCATCATATTATGGTTAACAGTATTATTTTTCGAATCTTCATTTAGTTTTATTATTTTGTGTGATGTTTATGTAATGGGGATGGTATTGTGCAATTATACTGCAATGTATATATAAACAATACAAATCTAACCAAGCGTGTTGGTCTTGAATAAAACAGACCTCATCTTCTTATTGAAAATTAACTTGATCCCGCAATGAGTTTATAGCTGAACATTTCTTGAGTTGGCGGTAAACAACAATCACTCGCTCACTTACAATGTATATGTACATAAATCGTACCGCTTTCGTTGTCACCTTGTGAATTTAGTTAACACAAATACAGTAAAACCTGTCTAAACCAAACCCCTGAATGATTTGTTCAGTTTAGACAGGTTCAAATTACATAGACATTTAGTAGATGGGACTGTAAAGTCTGTCTGGTTTAGGCAGGTTTTCAGTTTAATCGTGGGTTCGGTTTAGACAAGTTTCACTGTATATACAAATTTCAATTTCAATCGTTCGGAATTGTGAATCCA
>MJUT01046574.1:565648-583027 GCA_002080005.1 Gigantidas platifrons | reverse complement strand
TATGGTTAGGATTATGGTGTTTAACATTACGATCAACAATATGTCAGCTTTATCGTTGGCGGTCAGTTTTATTGGTGGAGGAAACCGGAGAAAACCACGATCTGCCGCAAGGCACTGACAAATATTATCACATACATGTAATGTTGTATCGAGTACACTTCGCCATGAGCGTGATTCTAACTCACAACTTCAATGGCGATAGACAATGACTGCATAGGTAGTTGTAAATCCAAATTATCATACGATCATGACCATGATGGTTCCTACCAAGAAATGATTAACGAAATATGATAATGATTGCAAATTACATTTGTTAGTAAATTTCCAATTATGTAAGAATAAATTAATTTGTCATGCGATCGAGAAAAAGTTACCCTGTATCAGAAATGCTCTGCTAAGCAAACAACGATATCTATGTCATTTGGGCGAAGGTTGATATGTCTATTTTCCTTGGGCTATTTATTTTTTCCAGGAAATCTTCGTGTTCCACATGGCTCTGTTTTTAAGACTTTTATGCACTTGATATTGATTTATTCACATAATTTGTCTCGTTTTTGCAGGAACATGAAAATTCTCTTTGTTTGTTTCTATTAAGACGTCATAATGTTTACTAAAATTACTTAATGCACTCAGCTTACCATAAGTTAAAGATCATGTACGCAAAGCGGATACATTTTAGCTTCCTTCACGAAATGTGATAGTTTTTACATTTCAGCAATGAATTGTATTGGCAGCATATAGTATTTTCAGGATGTGAACTACATTTTAATTTAATGACGAAATTATTCTGGACAAAATCAAACATTTCTCATAGAACTATTTTCAGCATGTGAACATTTTAATTTAACGAGGACATATTCTGGAAATATCAAACGTTGCTGTTCGACTATTATATAACCATGGATTGTAGTTTTAATCAAATCTAAAATTAAAAACGATGTTGTCAATGTTAGTTCATCTGGAATTTCATTAATACAATGAAAAAAAAAGTATCACATGGTCGGAGGAAAACACTGAAGTGGTCGTAAATGGAAGAGGATAGACAATACAATGGCCAACAGAAAAAGGACAATGATCTGCAAAAACCTCAAAACAGAATATTATAGATTGAGCAGCACGATCACAACTAAAAACCAGGCGTGAATTCAGAAGAACAGTTCAAAAATGTAGGCAAAATCGATACCGCTAATATACCTATGCATTGTACATAACTGTTTGCTACATGCACTTCAATGAAACAGTGTAGTTGAACCAGTTTTATGAACCCATACCCCTTCTCGTGGTGAAATGATACGGTCATGCAAGTGTCTACCGTAGGTAAACTACCAACCCTCACATATAACTGAGTGAGCAGCTTCCGAGTGATAATTCACTGACACAACAGTCCAGGGATAGACATGTTGCTCCACACAGAAACATTATCCTGAATCCGAACCAATCTGTCTGTGCTATTACATATCAATACACCGTGCTAAGCACAGAAGGAGAAAATACAATTCACCCCCGGTTTTTAGTGGGTTCGTGTTACTCGATCTTTAGTTTTATATGTATATTTTGTCTATCGTTGTTTGTACCTTTGGTACTTTTTCTTTTGGCCATAGTGGTGTCTGTTCTTCGATATACGGTTTCTGATTGCCCGTTTGGTATCTTCAAACTCTTCTTACATGTTCTTGTTTCACCCGTTCGGGGGCTTCAACCCATGATCAACCTCACTTGCGACAACTTCCTTGTGTTTTCATGCTTGTGTTAGCGTCACACATTTCATTTCCTATATTGTATAAACAACTTTTGATCATGTTTCTCTTTACGGTGATTTAATATATCCTATTCCTACCTAATCTTAATAATATTTAAATAATTAGTTTAAAGATATTAAGCTGACTTGATGGTATGCCTTTTTTGGATAAATCTTAAAATTACTCTGTCAATTGTGGTCTATTGCTTATAGCATGAGCGAGGAATTAATTATCTTTGCATGGAATTAAATGGACAACTTCATTTTATCGAGCACACCTTAACTAATTACAATTTCCAATAATCATTATATTTTACGCATTTCTTATCTACGAACTTTTGAACATGGATTTTCTTATCTCTAGCATTAATTACATATGTTATCGGGGAGAAAAACGTACGTCTGACTGCTAACTAGATTTTATACACGCACTGTGCTATATCCCAATGAATAGCTATGCTGGAAAAACGACCCTTCAATTGATATTTTTATTGTTTTATCTTACCAAACCGGAGTACATTGCTTGTCATTAATAATAAAGTTTGGAAGCTGTATTATATAAATGTGATACAAATGTAGCTGATGCTGCATCTTCATCTAGTGAAATACATAGATTCACAAAATGAAAACACGAAAACATAGCTTAAACACAAAGTGTATATATTGAAATACAAAACGTAGACATTTAAAACGAAGTGTAAACACAAAACTACAAAACGTATATTTTAAAAATAAAATGTAATCACATGAATACAAAAAAGTAGACATTAAAAATAAAATGTAAGCACATGAATACAAAAAAATAGACATTAAAAACAAAATGTAATCACATGAATACAAAAAAGTAGACATTAAAAACAAAATATAAACAGAGAAGCACAAAATGTAGATATAGAAACATAAAATAATTACGTAGAAAAAGTGTAGGCATAAAAATGTTAACATAAAAAAAATAAAAATATAACAGAAACAGAAAGTTTATATCAAGGAACAAAAAGAATATAAATATAACCATGAAAACACATTGTCAATTCTCTACTTTTCTCCAATTTTCTTTATCTTTGCAATCACTCCAGCAGAGCATTCTGTATTTCAGAAACAAATAAACTCAACAAAATAATACACTATTATATCATAAAGCACGTCATATTTACAATATTGCACTGTCACAATAAATAAATAAATAAATAAATAATTAATTGCAAACGTACAAAAAAGCCTCTTATCCTTAATTGTTGGCTATTTGTATCTCAGCAGCTCCTAAAGCACTTAAGTTGTTTTATGTCAGGATGAATCAATACATACAGCTTCTATCTAACTAAAGGTTGCTGTAAATCGTATTATTATTAAACAACATGATTTAAGAGATAATCACTTAATGAAATCATCGTTGTAATTTGAATCATTTACGCTTAATATCTCGGCTGATCTTCACTTATAAATAGATTAACTTGATGTAAAACTGTCTTGTTGTATAAGATACTGGCGACATGTTTAACACATGGAAGAAACTTGAAACATTGATTTAATTTTAGATCATTAAACAATTTGTAGATACTCATTAAATGTTAATACGCACACACTATCAATAAATCATGTAATTTTCTATTGAAGAAAACTTTGAAGATACCAAAGGGGTAACCAGAAGCCGTAAATCGAAGGACAGACAACACAATGGCAAAAAAAAAGCATGTTTAAGGAAATATATGTAGTGTATATATCTTCCTTATATCATTTCACCAAGAGTGGAGGGTTGGGTATATAAAACAAGTATTACACCGCCACTTGTTATTGAAGTGTCTTTTTACCAAGCCAGAAAAGTGAGCGGTGATGTTTTTCTGTTTTATGGGTATCGACTTTACCTGTTTCTACGATTTACTGTTTGGATATTAGAAATATACCGACAGTGTGGTATTTTTGTTTTCATTTTATTAGAGGCTAAGATGAAGTCTAATTTTCGTGTAAGAAGAGTTTCAAGATACCAAAGGGGTAATCAGAATCCGTATATCGAAGGAGAACAGACAACACAATGGCCAAAAGAAAAAGTACAAACAACGATCTACAAAACATACATATAAAACTAAAGATGGAGTATTAAACACGAACCCCACTAAATAAACTTGTGGTATTTCTATTCTTATGAAGTAGAGGCTGAATCCATTAAGATTGTGGACTTTAGTTGTGTTGTGTAATCCAATAAAGAAGAGCAAAGTTGTCGGAATCAGGATAAATGTGTCCGACTGGAACAACATGTCTATCCGCGTATTGTTGTCATCATAATAAAATTACAGCAAAGCATTGTGGTCTAGAACAAAACTGACATCATTAACATCGAATGAAACTTGTTTTCGCATTCAGTAAGTCGGTATTTCAGCTATAGTTCAGTTGCATGTTATGAAAAACATGTTTCATACGAGCTACAAAAAAATGACAAATTGTATATTAATTTGATATTATGACTCTCGTGATGGGAGAATAAAAATAAACAAACACATCAATCATTGGTTGATTTAAATAAACATTTTTCATAAAGATGATACAATATAATTTGAACTGAACCACAGACCACAAGAAACAATAAAGTTCTTGAACACCATTAGATAAAACACATATAACAAAACACGGATACATAACAGTAAAATGTCAATCAGGTGCTTCAGAAATACAAAATGAGCAAAGACAAATAGAAAAAAGAACATTTGAATACATGAGTTCCCTCGAAAAAATCCACTAGCACATCTTAGAACATATATCAAGTTCTTTTAAGAATATCATAAGTTGAATTTAGTACTGCATTGACTACTATTGTACCTATTTTGTTCCAGTATTGTTATAAATGCTGTTATAGTGACAGTCGTAACCTTTGAACCGTAATGAAAGCGGGAGGTTTGGCGCCGTAAAATCTTATTCAACCCACTATTTCTTTGGAAATGCCTGTACCAAGTCAGGGTCATTACGGTTTTCCCAGTTTTCAGGATGTTGACTGATTTTGTCTGTTTATATACTTATGAGTTTTGACTTTCCCTTTGGAAGATTGTTCGGAGTTCGGTAATTTTGTTATTACCCTTATTTACACTGTATTAGTGACCGAATACGATATATACGGTGTCAGTATATTCCATATGGGACAAGAGGGAAGCTCGAGTATAAAGTGTCAGTGAATTTCTTATGAGGTAGTAGGTTAATCGAAGGCTGTGTAACGAATATCTTACCGTGTACTCAATCAGCAGGTATTTAGAAGGAATTGTTCTTAGAGTCATAGAGATGATACAAGTGTTGCTGAAGTGATACATTTGAGTCACTGTTATAATATTGATGACATTTCACAGCCATCAATTATTAAGTGCCCTGATGTTCGGATAAAGACCAAAACAACACGGCTGCAATGAGATTAAATATATGGGACAGTCAGTGTAAACAGATTAAAACCATCCTTAACTTTGATTTTTATGGGTGCAGTAATTATGTTCATGTATTAGTCACAAAATGAAATTCTGTTGATTTACGATGAAGTTGAATTACAGGGTTTTCACTTTCTCGTCTTGTTAAATCAGTTCATTAATAATGCATCGATGGTGTTATGGTTAGCGTGCTCGAATCGACTGAGGTAGATCGTGGGTTCGATCCTTGGTTGGGTCAAAGCAAAGACTATCAATTTGGTATCGATTGCTTCTCTGTTAAGCACACAGCATTAATGAGGAAGAAAAGGTTCGGAATCCGGACCATGTGTCAGAGTGGAACAACATGTCTAACCGAGGATTGTTGTTTCAACACAATAAAAATCAAAGTAAGCGTATTAGTGTAGAACAAAGCGGATGTCATTATTTTCTCTTCAAATGTAGCTAGCTCTTTTTATGATAATGTTGAAACATCACTGATTTGGCGTTAAACAACAAGCGCTCACTCCCTAAAATAATTCAGTTTCATGTTAAGAAAAGGCTACAAAAAAGACAAACTTTAGATTATTTTGTTATTGTGACTTACGTGATGGGAGAATATAAATAAATAAACACGTCAATTTGGTTGACTTAGATAAACATCATTCACAAAGAAAATACAATACAACTTGATCTGAACCGCAGATCACAACAAACGATATCAATATTTAACACTATTACATAAATAAATGTCAAAAGTCAATCAGATGCTTGGAAAAGGTTACCAACTCCTGTCTTGTTAATGACGCACGATGCCGAAGGACAGGTGTGAAAATATAGATTGTATCTTTCCTACAAACAATTGAGGAACTGTGAAAACTGCATGGATCAACCAGTTCATGAGATATATACGGATCAGGAAAAGACTGGCCACAATTAAACACAAACAGAAAAAACACATTTCAATACAGACTAAGGTTCTCCTCCCTCAGGCATAGGTGTCCTGAGCCGATTTTGGCTATCCTGTTTAGGCCCTTTAAATTATTCCACTTTCCAACCTTTCGATTTTGAGCGTACCTGATGATGGGTATTCCAGAAACACGTCGTGCGCACTAAATTTGATATCTACGTTTTTATTTCAAGACATCCAAAAATATATATTAAGTTGTCTTAAGAATAGTTAAAGCTACCCAGTGTGGTAGTGACATAATACGATATACCAGTATAAGGTGCCAGTAAATTGCAAATTGGACGAGAGCGAAGTTCGAGTACGGTGTCAGTTATTTCCATGCGATGCGAGAGCGAAAATCTAGCCATATATGGAATTTACTGATAACGTATATATTGTATTAGGTCACTAGGGAACTGTAGCAAATACATCTTACCGGGTACTCAATCATGAAGGATTTAGAAGTAATTGTACTTAGTCTCATAGATTATAAACAAGTGTTGTTGAAGTGATACATTTGAGTTTCTGTTACTATAGTAATGATGTTTATACAGTAATTAAGTTGTTGTACAAATATTTTGGGACTAACTTATGGGGCAAACTTAAACAAAATGAATAACAGTAACACATTTTATATCACAGAATCAGGGCGAATCGTTTGTATCTCGCCATCTTTCTTTACCAAAGGGACAAAACTCTACTACTAACTGTGCATTAAATATACACGAGGCCTACTGATCGTGTACTGAATATCCACGGTTTTTACTTGTTTACTACAAACCAATGATATTCTTAGAAGTTTGTAGAAGATAAGATGTTGCAAAATACAAGTTGATTGAAATATGACACCTTTGGAAATACCATACCCGATTTACAAACACGAATATGAATTGACACCATGTGATATCTTCTTCTGATAATCTAGAAAGTAACTACCATTTGATCTTCCCACTAAACTGCTGATAGTGTTTCGTTGTCACTTTGATCATTCTGAAATCTCGACGTCTGGTCATCGTTATGATGCTTTCTTTTCTTCTTCCTGGTGTGATATTGGTTTTCTAGGATATCTTATTGCAATTGTATATCGAAATTCAATGGCGATATAACATTTGTTTTTAAGTTTTTTTTTGTTTTTGTTTTTTTGCTTTTCTTTTTGTTGATTTGTTTTCTTTTTCCCCCTTAAAGTTAAGGTAGCATTACACTAGCCTTTGTGTTGACTTGTCTATCAATTGTACTTTCATTTGAAACATATAATGTCATGTTTTCACCAATGTAAGTAATTGTGATATTTTCTTGTCAACTGAAAATATTCAGTCCAGTCTCGTTCTATAGTCCTTGCATATTTCTTTGATTTAAGCAGTTTACACAGCTCAGGTCAGTCTTACTGTTAATTTTTGCATAGTTCAGCACCTCAAAATTCATCATGTCTTCTATAAAGATAATAATTACGGACCTCATAGCAATGATAATTTTGTAAAGTAGTATTATCTATTAATAGACGTAAATAGATTTTGAAAAATAAACAAAGATGACTACTTTTGTATAATCGCACTTTAATTTAAGATGGAGACAGCTGGTATAAACATCTTAAGTAGACAATAGGTTTTATAAAAATGACACAATACATTTAATCAACCAGGTGGGCTTCCAATTATTTCAAATGTTTTTCATTGCCGTCTCTTTTCAAATGCTCTGAGCACAAATCGGTCAACCAATATTTGGGTCATCGATAAGCTGATAAACAATATTAGCTGGACAATGAAACACGTGCCATAGGAGAAAGAAAATTATTGAAAAACAAGTCATGTGTAAAATAAATATCAGCTGAATTATCCTCGAATGACATCTCGTTTTCTATTTTGGTATAGTTAACCACTATAATGAAACTCCTCCAGAATTGATTCACCCTCGGATGCTTGAACAATTAAGCAATGTGCGTGATATTTTCACTTGTCATTCGTTAAAAAAAATAATATTTTAATAAAATCATATAAACTTTTCATTAATTGTCCTTGAAATATTTCATCTCACCAGAGGTTATTGCATTGCGTGTCTGCGTTGAATGGAATATTCGCGTACTTATCAATTATTTGGATGATTCTGTTTGAAAGAGCAAAGTGCTGAGTTGCTTAGGTGAAAATAGCCGATTTATCCATTTTTTTATTTTGCTTTTTAGTAATATTGTTTACTTAGATGAAGGTCATAAAGGGATGTTTCTTGTTTGAGGTTTCGCTCGATTGTATATTTTTTTATGAATTGACTATTCACTTTGCATCAATGCGAACTATAAATACTATATTGCACTATATATCGTAGATGAACCACATCAGTTATGCGATTAAGGTCGTGTGTTTGAACCCATGTCGGGTGACACAGAATACGATTAAAATTGATATTGATGTTTCTACCCTAAACATATAGAATTAACATTCGAGAGCAAATACTGGTCGAATCCATATAAAGATAATGTGTCCGAGTGGCGAGGCATGTCCATCCGCACACCGTTGTTTCGGTTGGCTAACACTATAAAATTCAAGCTTAGCATATGCAGACGTCATCATCATCTCATCAAATGTAAGTTGTTGCCATGATATAGCTGCAAATTGTTTAATTGGCATTACACAACAATCACTCACTCACTTCTGGAGATACTATTCAAAAAATTACAAGAAAAAACGACCTAATGATCAGACCACACCCAATATCACCACGAAAATGTGAGAGGGAACGGACGGGTATTATGATAATTAAAATATTTCTTGTGTGGGGCAAAATGCTCATCAGAAATCCAATATTTTAAATCAATTATATTTAATTCCTCAATTCAGGAAGAGGGTCATTGTGGCTGTGATCGCATGGTAGTTGGATTTACATCTACATATGCAATCGGTGCATATCACCACTGATGTTGTGGGTTCGACTCCCTCTCAGGTGGCGGTGTACAACATTACGTGATAAAATTTCTCAGTGACTTGCGGCAGGTCGGTGGTTTCCTCCACCAATAAAACTGACTGCCACTATATAACTGAAATATTGTTGAAAGTGTCGTTAAACATCATAAACCAACCAACAAATCAATTCAGGAAAAAAATAATAAATATGTCCATTGTTTTATATTAGGTGGAATAGTGTATATACATAAAATTTCTATAATACAGTTGGTCTTATTTTGGAATAATTCGTCAAAAATATTTGTAATATATGAAATGAAGCTTATGAAAAGAAAGCTTACATGGTGATCGCCAAAATTCAACAAAGCTAATAACCTACACTCACGGAATATAGAAAAGGCCATAACATGTTACCTTGGAAATCTAACTCCTGGCATGGGACAGACACAAACATGTGGCCTTCATATTAATGATCTGGTATAGTTCCTCAATTCTGGAACGACACATGACGGGTTTTTAAAATATCGTCCTTGACTTATATCATGTGTCAAATAAAATTTTGATTTACATGTCAAATGATATTATATTAAGAATTATTATTCTATTACGTTTGTAATAAATATAATTATGTAATGTGATGATTTCATCTTAACACGTCTATAACTTAATGAAGAACTAACTCATTTATTTTTTAATGGAAGATATATTGCATGTTTGACGAAATTTTGAAATAAGCGTTGATGAATGAAATTGATTTGATGATGCCAAGAAAAATATACATTGACAGGGACAAGTATGTACTTCATTAAGTAACTTTCATGGAAAGTGTGCAGGTATTCGTTTAATTCCATTCTGTTGTCACCGAATTCGAAACATTGATAGGTTCATTATTTTGTTCGAGTGACAACTACAAATTATTATAATTAAAACTAAGATTCATCTACCTCAGACATAGGCCAGTTTTACTGATGCTGGTTATTCTGTGTATGCCTACATGCCAGTTTTACTGATGCTGGCTATTCTGTGTATGCCTACAGGCCAGTTTTACTGATGCTGGCTATTCTGTGTATGCCTATAAGCCAGTTTTACTGATGCTGGCTATTCTGTGTATGCCTAGTTTGACATACTTGACTTAGTTCCCTGTCTCCTCCTGGATAATTGGGCCATGAACGAGTCCTCTCCATTTTGATCTGTCTTGCGCTTGTCTGGTTGTCTCTGCCCATGTGTTGAATCCTACTAGATACTTCCTTTCTTTTTCTACCGTTCTCCTCCATGTTTCCTTCGATCTACCTCTTTTTCTTTTTCCTTCAGGGGCCCAGTACTGTCCTGGCGTTCCTGTTGTTATCCATTCTGAGGACATGTCCTATCCATTGCCATCATCTTTTCTTTACAATGGTACTGATCTTTTCACCTTATGCCTAATTTACTTGTTCCAAAAGATATTTGAGTTATTGTGTTGTTCAGTCTAGTAACCAGGGCCTACCGTAAACCATTTGTACCAATCGAACTCGCACTGGAGTTGGCCATACACTGGAGTTCTCTACTCTTGGCTGTCTAAGTACACACACCAACGAACTGCATGCTTTACAGAGGACAATTGGGCCACCTACGGGAGTTATCTACTCTTGGCTGTCTAAGTACACACACCAACGAACTGCAGGTTTTACAGAGGACAATTGGGTCACGCACGGGAGCTATCTACTCTTTGCTGTTTAAGTACACACACCAACGAACTGCAGGTTTTACAGAGAACAATTGGGCCACGTACTGGAGCTATCTACTCTTGGCTGTCTAAGTACACACACCAACGAACTGCAGGTTTTACAGAGAACAATTGGGCCACGTACTGGAGTTATCTACTCTTGGCTGTCTAAGTACACACACCAACGAACTGCAGGTTTTACAGAGGACAATTGGGCCACGCACAGGAGTTATCTACTCTTGGCTGTTTAAGTACACACACCAACGAACTGCAGGTTTTACAGAGAACAATTGGGCCACGTACTGGAGTTATCTACTCTTGGCTGTCTAAGTACACACACCAACGAACTGCATGTTTTACAGAGAACAATTGGGCCACGTACTGGAGTTATCTACTCTTGGCTGTCTAAGTACACACACCAACCAACTGCAGGTTTTACAGAGAACAATTGGACTACGCACCTCCTGAGGCCGATCCTGCTGTTGACTAATACAATACCTGATGAAGACTATTGCAGGAACGAGGCGTCCACACTTTTTTTTATTTTCGAGGGGGGTATACCGTTTTACCTCTGACTGTCTGTCTGTCTGTCTGTCTGTCTGTCCGTCCCAAGATATTTTTCCCCGCATTTTTCTCAGCAACTATTAATGGCAGAAATCTGATATTTGGTCAGAAGCTTCATATTGGTATGTCATATTGTGGGAAGCGTTTTTTGAACCGTCAGATTCCTACTTCCCGTTTTTTGTATCGAAATGTAGATACAAACTGTGGGATACTAGTATGCTGAATTTAATATATTGATCTAGGATCCCCTTTTAAAACATCCCATTAACATCAACACAAATTAGTAAGTATGTAATCTGACATTGAGCAATGAAGCAAGGAATGCAGGTAATAGTATTTAACTAAGCATGATATTATATAAAATGTGATTAATATAACTAATTTAGGAATCAGTCGAATGGAACCAGTCGTTAAGATTTATATCAAAAAGGGCGGAAATGACTTTCATTGATAAAGCTATTTTCAACCATTTTGATATATAATTTCGATCCGAAATAGAATTTATCTAATTTAAATGCACATAAAATGTTTAATCTGCTTTAACAAATGAAACAACAAATGTAAAACCTATTGGCTATAGGGCGGGTGAAATTAGGAAGAAAAACAGTTTGTATTAAAATATTTTTAGATATATTAAAATTTCAGTAAGACCCTGTATATTAACATTACTAAAACCAACGCGGACTTTCTAATATCAACCGGATGTTTAATATAGATCGCATGGTCTGATATTAGTAGTTTTGTATTAGACCTATTGGGAGATATGAGTTATCAATGAACACATCTCCTGTCACAATCTCTATTTCTTCTAACGGACAATTAGGCTTCCAGGATATAACAAATTAGTTTAATAAATTTTTCGATATTTTTTAAACCAATGATTCGTCGACTTAATGGTGTCTTCAATAGTCTAATGTTGTTTTTTATTTTATTTTTTTATATTTTTTTATTATTATTATTATTATTTTTTTTTTTGTCTTTTTATTATATGCACTCAATCTGAACAAGATGAACTGTGAGCTAATGCTCACTTATGATACCACCTCATATATGTTCAATGTGAATAACACCAACCAAGTCGGCAAACAGGAAGTAGGAATGTAACAGGTCCAAAAACGCTTCCCACAATATGGGGTACCTATATGAAGCTCATGACCAAATGTCAGATTTCTGCCAACAATAGTTGCTGAGAAAAATGCGACAAAAAATATCTTGGGACGGACGGAAGGACAGACAGAGATAAAACAGTATAACCCCCCATCCGGTGGAGCGGGGGTATAATTATATATTAATGGATATATTAATGTATGACAGCTTAAACAGTGATGGTAAAAAAAAGCACCAATATCAACAAAATGAATGACTACTTCTCATCATAAAAGACCATAACATATATCGTTGGAAATCCTTATTCTGGCTTTGGACATGCATACAAATGTGGCGGCTTAAGCCTGTCAATCCTAACCATTCTCTTTTCATAAGTAGATCTTCAACGAGAGAGGAAATATAAATCAACAGAAATCGGCACAGATTCGCTTCCACTCAAAAACAAAGATAACACACAAATGAAGACAACATAACATGGTCAGTATAACAGTTAATTACTGAATGTACTATCCGTTTGACCTTACCATTACTGACCGCTGTGATATTAGTAATCAAATTTAGGGAATTAAAGATTAACTATGGTCCCTTTGTTCATTTGAGCGAATGTTTAAATATATTGCATCATTGAAAAGTTTGATGATACCAAAGGGGGTGATCAGAAGCCTTCAATCGAAGGACAGACAATACAATGGCCAAAAGAAAACGGACAGAAACTAATGATGGACCATCAATTCAATTTCAATTCAAATATTTTATTGAATAAAATGCATAAATTTCATTAAACAATATCCAATGGGATTGCACATCAGGCATAGCATCACGAACCCCTTTAAAAACCGGGGGTTGAAACCAGTTGCCACGTAATTGTAAGCAGTGGTACCCGTCTGTTCATACAAAAGGAATAACTAAGGAAAGTATCGGATGGTAATTACTATTACGATTGTGATTACGATGGTAATTACTATTACGATTGTGATTACGACAAACGCGTTTAATCATGACTCAAATGTAATGCTGTTTTTTAGAGGGAACAATACAAACCAAGTCGGCAAACAGGAAGTAGGAATACGATGCCACCCCTGTTAGATACAGAAAATGATAATTTATGTGTCGATGATATTGATAAGTGCAACCTCCTAAACAATTTCTTTTGTTCCATATCAAATTTGGATGATAATAACTGTAATCCACCTAACTTAGAATTGAGAACAAATTCAAAGTTAGATCTTATAGAATTTACAATTAATGAAATTTCAGATATATTAAAGTCCCTAAATATTAAAAAAGCCTCCGGGCACGATTTGATTAGTCATCATATGTTAAAAAACACTGCAAATACTGTTAGTATACCGTTAAAAATTATATTTGATTGTTCCATACAAACTTCTACTTTTCCGGACCATTGGACATTAGCTAAGTTATGTCATTATTTAAAAATGGCAACAAGTCCTTAGTATCCAACTATCGACCTATATCTCTACTTAGCTGTGTGGGAAAAACATTTGAAAGAGTGGTTTTCAAGCATGTATCTAATTATTTTTTAGACAACAAACTGTTATGTAAATATCAATCAGGTTTTGTACCAGGATGTTCAACAGTACACCAGTTAATTGAAATATTTCATAAAATATACATATCCCTAGATAAAAAAGAATTTTTTTGTTCAGTTTTTTGTGATATATCGAAAGCATTCGATAGAGTATGGCATAAAGGTCTTACTGAAAAGTTAAAGTCTTATGGTCTAAGTGAAAGTTTAGTAAAAATGGTTTCGAGATTATATTTCTAATAGGAAGCAAATTGTGTTCATTAATAATTCAGAGTCAAAGATAGGGTTACTTAAAGCAGGTGTTCCTCAGGGCTCAGTGATGGGTCCATTACTTTTTCTTATATACATCAATGATATTTCTGATCATTTATCTAGCTTGGTAAGACTATTCACAGACGACACTTCATTGTCCTATTCATCAACTAACCTGCTTCAAATTGAAAGAAAATTAAATTCTGATATGCATATATTAAATACATGGGCTGAGACATGGTTGGTAAAATTTAACCCACAAAAAACAGAATTTGTCATCTTTAGTAATAATAAAAAAATAGACCAAGTAAACATTCTTTTTAATGGTGAGAATATTAAACAGGTAGAATGTCATACTCATTTAGATGTTTGTCTTTCTAGTAACTGTAAATGGTGTTATCATATTAACAACACATGCCAAAGGGCGACCAAACGAATACACATTTTACGAAAACTTAAATACTTATTAAGTAGATCCCATTTGAGCAAGATTTATAAAACATATATTTTACCAATATTAGAGTATGGTTGTGAACTATGGGATGACTGTTGTATTCGTGATACTCAAAAATTAGAATGTTTGTAACTTGAAGCAGCAAGGATTGTAACGGGTCTACCTATTTATTCCAGTGCTGAAAGTTTATACTTTGGAACTGGATGGTCAAAATTGGAAGACCGTCGAAAGTCTAGGAAATTAAATTTATTTTATAAAATTGAAAATAATATGGCTCCCTCATACTTATCTGACTGTTTGCCAACTACTATTGGAGAAACAGTAACATATAATCTCCGTAATAATGATGACTATCGCACTCAGAGGTGTCGTCTGCAAACTAGTTCCAAGTCTTTTTTTCCTTCCACTATAAAGTTGTGGAATTCCTTACCTGATAGTGTTAAATCTCTACCCACTTTTTCCAAATTTAAAAACAAAGTTCAACCTGTCCAAATTCCGGTGGCTTCATTTTATAATATTGGTGATAGAAAAACTAACATAACACATACTAAGCTAAGACATAGATGTAGTGGCCTTAATGCCGATTTATATAGAGTAAATTTGAAGAATGATCCACGTTGTGTATGTGGTCATTTAATTGAGGATGCTATTCATTTTTTTTCTTGAATGTCCACTTTATCAATACGATAGAACTTCTTTGTTTAAATGTTTTAATAACATTGTTCCCATCTCTATAGAATATATACTCTTTGGATGTAACGAAATTAGTGAAGACTTGAATACTTTATTGTTCAAATCAGTGCATAAATTTATTCGACAAACCTGTAGATTTAATAATTAATTATTCCCAACCGTGATATTATCTCAACACAATTTGCTAGTTTTTACCCCACCCGCCTTTTCTGTTAAATAATAAAACAATATTTAATATGTATACTTAGTTTGACATTATTTTGTTTAATTTACTAATTATAATTGATATAGCCTGTACATTTGCTGTCATTTGATTTGTTTTATTTATGCTATTAATGTATTTGTATGGAGAGGGACTAGTAAGTTGTAAAAACTTGTTCCCAATCCAATTGTATATATATTGACAATAAAATCATTATAAAGTAAAAGGAATGTGACGGGTCCAAAAACGCTTCCCACGATATGGGGTACCTAAATGAATCTTGTGACCAAATATCAGATTTCTGCCATCATGGTTGCTGAGAAACATGCGACGAAAACTATCTTGGGACGGACGGAAGTACAGACGGAAGGATGGACAGAGGTCAAACAGTAACCCCCCTCCGGTGGAGCGGGGGTATAACAACGGAATACAAAACAATACCAGTTAAATATAAAATGGAAAAAAATAAAATATGGATAACATTAATAGTTTATTCATTACAAAAAACGTATTACACAACACGTACTTATAAAACATCAGGAGCGAAACTTTGTAATTTGAACCGATCAGCTTCTCATTCCGTTCTCGTAATGAGTTATAAATTAAAACAGCGATGATACATATGATCAATGATATGGATGTGAGCAGCTTCATAAAATAACTGTTTTATTTCATATGTTTCTCCTTTGTATCAACGTGACTTAAATATACATAGGATAACTTGGTAGTATGTTAGTTTAAATAAATTTTGGATTAAATATTTTGAAACATATTTAACCATCCTTGATCATTCTTAATATCGCATTATATTGGTATTAAAATGTTATTGTCCTGTAAAGCTTATTAGGATGCCGTTCGATTCCTGTTTATATGTTCGGAAGTTAATAAGTATGATCCCCAGGGAGGAAATGTCATACATTTTTACTCTTGTTAAAGCTGCCATTTTCATCAAATTGAATATACATGTAATAATTAAATAATCTATTTCCATCCGGAAACAATACGTGGCATTTTCATTTATTCTAAGACTGTATTGATTCATTCGGAATAATACAGAGAGAATGAAAAACAAAAGAACACCACTGTCAGAACAGTTCCAAAATCTATAACCAACTAATCGTAGTAAGAGTCAAAATGTAGTCATGTACTTCTAACACACGTGCTTGACCGAATCACTTTCCTTGCTAGGTACATGAATTTCAATAAAAATGGCGATGCTAAATTAATGAGAAATAAACTATTAATAGAACAGAAATAGTATACTTACATAAATCTTACACAACTATCTTCGGTTTAGTTGTAATATGAGACAGGCACGGCCATGAATGCTCGCGAATCTGAAAATTATCTGGCAATTTCACGCTCATCCAGTGCATCAAAAAGTGTCGAGATTTTTTGGGCCGAGATATATCGGGGACGACTTTTTTTAGGGCCGAATCTAGTCTCATTCAATCGACCTGTCGTTCCTTACGAAATCTCAAAAGTTAACTTCCACATAGAAACAAAAATTCTTGTCAGTATGTCAGAAGAGATTTAATAAATTAAAAAATATCAATATAAGTAAAACAGGCTAACAAAATGACTTTTATTACACACGGGTTCCGGGTTTCAGTGATATCGGATGTACGAGAGAAGGTACAAGACTTAGGTTCACCTTTGCGCCTTACGTTAAGAAGATCTTCATTAGTTGAGTGTGTTAGTGTGCTACACGGAACGTGTTTACAATGCGCAGAATTTTTTTATCCATCAGTATGTGCAGCCATTTAAGGTTTTATTGCGGATCTATTCTGTTGGCAAAATGCCTTATGCAATGCCATAATATATGGCAACTGTCATATTTATCGATTTGGGTTAGGGTTGAGGTGTTTAAACGTCACTTTCAACAATATTTCAATTATATTGTGCCG
>MJUT01046574.1:533898-564073 GCA_002080005.1 Gigantidas platifrons | reverse complement strand
TATACGGATTCTGATTACCTCCCTTTGGTATCTTTTGGCCATTGTGTTGTCTGTTCTTCTTTGATATACGGATTCTGATTACCTCCCTTTGGTATCTTTTGGCCATTGTGTTGTCTGTTCTTCTTAGATATACGGATTCTGATTGGCCCTTTGGTATCTTCAAGCTCTTCTTACTATATAATTCAATATTGATTCATTCAGACAGAAACGTTTAAAGATACCAAGGTGGTAATCAGAAGCCGTAAATCAAATGATGGATAATTCAATGGCCAAAACAAAACAAAAAAGGACCAAAATTGATCTGCAAAA
Source organism: Gigantidas platifrons (assembly GCA_002080005.1). NCBI lineage: Eukaryota > Metazoa > Mollusca > Bivalvia > Mytilida > Modiolidae > Gigantidas > Gigantidas platifrons. Next base: position 563,764 of record MJUT01046574.1, on the reverse strand, counting down.
TACTACATAAAAAACTACGCGAACCCACTAAAATCATGGTGAACTCAGTTTCATTCTGAATATCAGGGTGTGAAAATACCTCGGGGATGATTCTGGTTAGAATATAAAATCTATGAAAAATAGCTGAAACCATCCATACTCCCTTTGAAATTGTATATTTTTTTACCTGTTCTGACTGTTTCCAGCAACTGTCGGCAATTTCTCTCCAAAGGAAAATAACTGAAATCGGTTAAATAACTGACAAACACCAACCCTGGCACATATAACACATTATAGAAGCAGCGTCACACACTTACAAATGTACGTAAATGTTAATCTTACACAATTACATTGGTGAAGATGTACTGAAGATTTATGAATCGCTGATCGGTCTTGCATAATGTTATATAACGGCAGGATATTGTACAGTATCGCAATCGTGATATTTGATTGATTCATTGATTGATTTTTTGGTTTTTAACGCCACTTTCAGCAATATTTCAGCTACTGTATATCATGGCAACCAGTTTTAATACGACAGTTCGGAGTTAGTGGAAGAGTTATGTCCCGTGTCTAGCTCTTTCCCGTTAAGAGTACATAAGGTGTACATCCGGGTCTCATTTCTGGACACTCTTTTTAAATGGCTGCCGCCCTTTGTTACAAATAGCTGTCATTATCAGCAGAGAACAAAATCGTTCCCTTATATACCTTACTGGGTAGTGGTTGCTTGTTAATTTCATATTCTATGTTATCACTGATCATTGCCTGGCTAGGTTAGGATTATTCATCAGAAGCTGAAACTGCAGATAAAGAAACTTTTCTATATTGTACAGTATCGTCGCATCGGATGTAATGACAATGTTCAAATATAGTTACCGTAGATGACACTGAACATTACAGGTGTAAAATTACATGCTTTATGAAAAATAAAAATTGAGGAGACTATATTTAATGAAAATAATTGATATTTTATGATTCTATTTGTCACATTAAAAGAAACATGCTTCTTTTTTTTTTGCGAAGGTATTTTCCGTGTCAATGTTATATTTACAGTAACATAATATACAGATAAACCAATTATTATTTGTCATATTAGATAGAATACATAAAAGGTTGTGGGTATTATTTTTTTTAAAATATTTTCCTGCATCAATGTTTATTTCAAAGGAACACAAGTAAAGCCCGCCATTATGAATGAGCGTCCAACGGCGGGAAATAAAATAGTCCTTTTTTACCCCCTTTACAAAAGACTTTTTAACTCCGAAGTCCCGTATTGTAGAAGAAGCCGGAGAGAAAGCAACTGGTAAACTTTATCACTTGCGGCTGCGAGTCGAGTGCACCAATTTTTGTAATTTACAAAACCGGGCGCGAACCCACGCCGTATTGGTGATAGGCTAGTATGAGTTGTTGGGTAATCCTAACTCACTGAGCTACCCGGGACCCGTGATATTTGAATTTGGATTTAAAAATTGATTACCAAATATAATCTCATATACAACAACCTCCATTTTAATATAAAAATATGTAATAATATATAAAATTTAGTTGCATAGCAACCACCCTTCTTAGTGATAGTCAAATGATGCGGTCATGCTACAGTTGTGTTTTCCGAACATACGAGTAAATTGCCAACATTTATCTGGATGATCACGTGGTGTTGTTTAGAAAACTGAGTCGTAATCTTGAACTTTATACTTTATACTTGTACCTCAAGTTTTCTTTTAATATATACTAATAGCCATTTATTTTCAATAACATTGAAGTCCGAAGATTGTGCGGGCCAGCTCATATTTTTTAGACGTGTACTTGGTCAAACGATCTCTGTGTACAGGCGCGTTGTCATCCTGGAATAAGTAGTCATTACATGGAAAGTGTCTAACAATAACTAACCGGCCAGATATTGTCCTCCAGAATACTGATGTATTTGTTAGCATTTATGTTCCCTTCCACCTTCGTAAGTGTTCCCACACCGTTGTAGCAGATGTATCCCCACACCATGACTCTGAATTTGCAGTCTGTTCTCCCCTTCACCAAGTCCGGTCTCCACCCTGCTACACATTTCCGCCATACATATACACGCTTGTCCTGCCCAATACAAACTTGTGACTCGTCTTTTATTATAACTTTACTCTGAGTTGTCCACCACCTTTTCTCCCTACATATGTCAATCGTTTTTTTGTTTTTGTTTTTTTAATTTTTTGTTTGTTTTTGTTTGTCTATTGTCAAATTTGACCACAACATTCTTTCTTTGTTATCGTCTCGTTTAGACACACTAACAGTACTTTTTTCGTTAAACTTAGCAGTTATTTCAACTAACGTGCCTCTTCTCTCAGTTTTCACAAATTTCATCAGCTGCCGATAGTTCCTGTCGTCCATGGCGCGGGTTCTTCCTGATCTCGGACAATTTTCTACGGTATCAGCTTCTCTAAATCTTCTGATATTGCAGATCTTGGCTACTGCAAATACTCTTGCAAGGTCTGATATTTGTTCTCCATTCTTAAACAGATCTGCGACCTTTTTCTGGTCCGGTGACATATCTGTCCCTTTCTTCCCAATGATCTTTGGCATACAAAACATACACAAACACGCAACGGACACGTGTGTATAGTGACGTGACTACACATTATTGTATTTATAGAAATCATGGTTTCCCCTAATTTTCAAACAAAATTAGGTGTTTATTTGACGTCGATTGTTATGACCAATATTACCAACGCCATATTTGACGAATACTTTTGGCCTCCCACTGTAGCACTATAAAAATCCAACTAAGTGTGTTGGCTTAGTACAAAGCGGACCTCATCGTCATCTCATTGAAAAGTATCTTTTTCTCGCCATGATATAGCGGAAATTTTGCTGGATTAGCGGTAAACAACAACCACTCACTCTATACGATCTTGGATTTAGTGTACTATATACCCATGTATTAAATTCCACTTGTTTTGTTATTAATTACTATGCATGAAAGTACTAAGCGACTTCCAGTTCATATTTAATACCAATTATCCGCCTCTTACAGAGCCATGCATAGTGTACCTACCATACATACATGTAGTTGATATACATAATTACAAATAATCGGATTGTATGCATTATGTCGGTTACATATATAATAAAATAAAACTACAATATTAAAATGTGAAGAAACTGAGTGCAATTAACATACAAAATCGGATTTCAAAACAACAGACAATTAAATTATTTTAAAATCCAATTAAAATGCTTTGGTATAAAAAGATGTGTTCGGTGTAAACATTTTAATTTTTTAGTGCGAAGACTAATGTTGTTATTATTAATAGTGCATTTGTACTAAGTTTAGATTTATTTCTCAAAGAATATAAACCAATGAGATCCCGCGACCTTCCGAAAGTCGTTTAATTAAATAATGAAATAACTATATCAAGATCAAGAAAAAATATCTAACTTTAGAAATATAAAAACATGTTTGTCAACTGTTTATTACAATCCAGAATCAGAGAGTAATTTATTTATACAAATATGTAATTGAATCATAGAGCAAGGTTGTCACGGTAATAGGGTATTCTGACATAATATACGGAATATTGCTTGTGGACCGGCATAACTACTAAACTTATATTAAATTGAATGCAAAACAAACCAAAAATACCACAGTCGGAAGAAATCCAAAATCCTATGGAAAAACTGTCCTTTTTGACAAATGAAGTAAAATTTACCAATGTGAATAAAGTATCGTCCTCCAAAGTTGAAATATGAAGCATGGTGTTATCATAATACGAAAACATGATTGGTTGGTTGGTTTGCTGGTTGGGTTATGGTGTTTAGCGCCAATTTCAACAGCATTTCAATTGTATCGTGGTGGTCAGTGTTAATGGTGGAGGAAACTGGAATAAATCCACCGACCTAACAAACTTTATCACATAATGTTGGTTCGAACACCAAACTTTAGTGGTGATAGGCACTTATTGCCTAGGTAGTTATAAATCCAACTACCATGCGATCACGACCATGACGCCTCCCCTAAAATCGTAACGGACATCACAATTGAGAACGTAAAGTCGCATAATAGAACAACACAAAAGATTAGCAACACAGACATCGCCAAAAACAAAAACAAAAATAAAACAAAAAACAACTAAGTCGGCAAGCAGAAAGTAGGAATCTGACGGGTCCAAAAAAGCTTCCCACGATATGGGGTACCTATATGAAGCATGTGACCAAATATCCGATTTCCGCCATCAATAGTTGCTGAGAAAAATGCGACGAAAAATATCTTGGGATGGACGGAAGGACGGAGAGAGGTAAAACAGTATACCCCCTCCGGTGGAGCGGGGGTATAACAAAGCAAAACAAATACATATACATATGTATGTGTATTCGGTTTTGATAAGACAAGATTGTAGATACCAAAGGGGTCACCCGAATTATGATATCATTTGATTACAAGCCTTCCTTTCGTAAGTGGTAATGATAATGTTACGAATGTATTTCATTTGAACCGCATCGGTGGCGTAATGGTTAGCGTGCTCGTCTCGAGTGCGGTAGATCGTGGGTTCGAGCTCCGATCGGATCAAACCAAAGACTATGAAATTGATATTTCGTCCTTCTCGGCTACGCACGCAGTATGAAGGAGAAAGGGCAAAGACTGGTTGGCTCCGAGTGGAGCGACATATAGATCCGCGGACTATTGTTTCAGTAAGCTAGCACTATAAAAATCCAACTCAGCGTGTTGGTTCAGAAGAAAGCGGACCTAATCAAAATATCAGTGAAAATTAACTTGTTCTCGCCATGATATAGCTGACAAATTGCTGAATTGGCGTTAAACAACAATCACTCACTCACTCATAATCTTTTGAAACATCTTGAAGAACAGTACAATTAAATTGGTTTGCAAATTCACTGCAGTTAATATTGTTTTTAGTTTACAATTAGACACTGTATTGTAATTATTGTTCAACAAACCTCTAATACACCATACCTTCCTACTCCGTGGTTTACCCCGGGAACTCCCGTTTCCTCCAAAAATCTAAACTGTCCACGATATAATTCAAGCATATTTTTGGAAATGAGGTTAAACGCCATGTTATTCGCGTCTACACGCTATTGATGTACAAAATGCGTCGTACCTAGACTTGCTACTATTCCCTCTCTTTTGCTTTTGCCTCATAATGACCACCATCAACTTGTTGACTGTTATGCCATGTCGAAAGCGTGCGCAGTTCCAAATTTATAAAATACTGCCAGCTGTAGTGGTGTGTGTTAGGTTGAGCGCCGAGAGGGACCGAAAACCAACAAAAGAGTATCCCATCATGCAACATACATCCCATGATGCAGCAGACGATATACCCGAACCGATAGTACAAGGAACACGTGTAACAGACCAGCTGAAAGTTGACGTATATCGTAGACTAACAACATAATAGTAAGCTACATTTACTATACAATTAAAAACTATTTACACTTGTTTGCATCTAGTCTTTCATGGCAGCCACTTCCGCCTTGAAAGTGGTGAATGATCCGGCGGATACAATGTCTGGTTGAAGTGAGTTCCAATCCCTGATGGTGTGCGGGAAGAATGAGCTCTTATTAATAACCCCTTGACTGACCACTAATCTTTACTATCCACATGTTAAGTTATCAGTCAAGATTGAAACAGCATCACAACATTTTTAAAGAAATTATTAATAAGTAATGGACTTGTTGGAAGTGTACATCGTACCCTAAAATAGCATATATTCATTATTATTTCATAGATTGTGCCCTTTAATGATTCGACATGTTTTACCTACATGAGCTGGCATTTATAAAACTCGTTTCCGTCATGAACATCGCCACTGAAATACTGCCAATTTGACGTTAAGTAGCAATCAATCAATCAAGTTTGAAAATTTACACTGTTTTTTGTTCATTATCAAATTTCAACCCAGGTGTTCCTCATAAACAATTTTGTGTAATGTTTCTTAGTCTGTAGTTGCCTAAACATCTGACACCATGTTTCGCATAAATAACAAAAAAGTAGATATTAATGTTACATAATTATATAATGTTTGAATACAGAACAAAGTGGATCATCTAATCTCATTTATATCGTATATGACAGGTAATGATGATCGCTTAATTATGCGTAATGACAAATATTTGCAGTAACATGCTTCGCTGTTGTTTATTGTCTTGTCTATAAAAATATTAGATAATATTGAAGGGGCAATCAAAAATGAACGATCCAGAGAAACTGGCAAGATATGGTGCACAAGATGAAGAAAAACAAAAGAAAAACCCAACACGACATGTGTTGGAAACCACTATACGTAAACAAATACAAATAACGTAAATAAGACATGAACCCTCTTTATTTTGTTATGACGACTCAATCCTAATGACTTTGCCAAATATTAGAGGTAGCATACCAATGTCTTAAATTGTCATAATTATGACTTCCTCCATAGAGGTAAGCCCAAATAGTAAATAACTCCTCCATAGAGGTAGTATGCCAATGTCTTAAATTGTCATAATTATGACTTCCTCCATAGAGGTAAGCCCAAATAGTAAATAACTCCTCCATAGAGGTAGTATGCCAATGTCTTAATTTGTCATAATTATGACTTCCTCCATAGAGGTAAGCCCAAATAGTAAATAACTCCTCCATAGAGGTAGCATGCCAATGTCTTAATTTGTCATAATTATGACTTCCTCCATAGAGGTAAGCCCAAATAGTAAATAACTCCTCCATAGATGTAGTATGCCAATGTCTTAAAATTACCTTTTTAATAGCATTGTTATTTTTGCTGCTACACAAAGGAAGAAATTAAATGAGAAAGTAAAATAAATCATTCATTTTTCAACGCCATGGGTGCACTAATGGATCAGGAACTGCTTATCTTTCAGGGTTCGTGTTATTCAATCTTTAGTGTTATGTGTAATGTTTTGTAGATCGTTGATTGTCCTTTTTCTTTGGCCATTGTTTTGTCTGTTCTTCCATTTACGGATTCTGGTTACCCTTTTGGTCGGTGGTTTTCTCCGCATACTACGGTTTTCTCCACCAATAAAACTTACCGCCATGTTATTGTTGAAAGTGGTGCTAAACACCCTACCCCTAACCCTTGCTATAGCAAGAGAAATAAGAAATCCAGTTGTATTGTTTTAACCTAAGAAGTGTTTGAAGATACCAAAGGGGCAATCAGAAACCGTATATCGAAGAAGAACAGACAACACAATGGCCAAAAGAAAAAGCACAAAAGGACAAACAACGATCAACAAAACATACATATAAAACTAAAGATCGAGTAACACGAACCCCACTTAAAATCGGGGGTGAACTCGGGTGCTCCGGAGGGGTAAACAGTTCCTGCTCCACTAGTGGCACCCGTCGTGTTAATCTAGTTACAAAAATGTAATAAGTCGTGCATGAGGAAAGGACCGGGAAGTGTTTACGACAAGTGGAACATATCCGTGGTCATTTGTGACACAGATATTCCATAACGGTCAACCAAGTCATGGTGGCGATCGTAAAATTTTCGAATTGATGACTTCAATAATACTCGTCACATCAAAGTTTTCATTCATACTGTTTCGGTATAGACGTAAGAAATGTAATTTGTGTACATCTGTAACATGCGTACGTGGCGTTAAGATCGCAAGAAAGTACATTGCATAAGAAAAAAAATCTTGAGAGAAATAATGCTTACAAATTTGCAATTAACTATGCGGAATTCTAGACAGAGTATAATGCATTACTATGAGTTTTATGACAACACAAAATGTGGATCAAGTACGGCAGAAGTATATTAAAGGCTTGGCTTAGACATGGTAACCTAGGTAATAGACAGACAGATGGTATAATGAATAATAGGTTGCCTGAATCTAACATGCTCAACATCCATTGATGAAAACGAGATGTACTTATATTTTTTAAGTTTTATTTTTATCACGCTTCTTTAACAGTGGACAAAGGAGCGTCGTGGTAGTGATCGTATGGTAGTTGGATTTACAACGACATGTACAATTAGTGCCTATCGCCACCAACGTTGTTAGTTAGAATCACGCTGATGGTGAAGAGTACTCGAAACAGCATTATGCGATAAAGTTTGTCAGTGACTTGTGGTAGGTCGGTGTTTTTCTCCGAGTACTCCGGTTTCCTCCATCAATAAAAAAGACCGCCTGAGTGGGATTCGAACGTTAGTAGTGATAGGGACTGATTGCAACTACCATACGATCACGACCATGACGGCCCCTTTGTGTGATGTAATGTTGCACTGTTGTTCTTAATTGTGATTTTGTGTTGCACTGGGCAGTGGTGGTCTTGTAATGCTAAGTTATTGATGGAGATGGTTCAAGAGAAATATTATACCCTCCTAACTGCATTTAGTACTGCGTTGACTACTATTTTACCTATTTTGTTCCAGTATTGTTATAAATGCTGTTATAGTGACAACCGGAACCTTTGAACCGTAATGAAAGCGGGAGGTTTGGCGCCGTAAAATCTTATTTAACCCACTATTTTTTAGAAATGCCTGTACCAAGTCAGGGCCATTGCGGTTTTCCCAGTTTTCTGGTTGTTGACTGATTTTGTGTGTTTATTGATTTATGAGTTTTTACTTTCCCTTTGGAAGATTGCTCGGTGTTCAGTAATTTTGTTATATTACCCTTATTTATTATATCATCACTGTTTTTTTTTATCTATTCCAACTTTGATTTTAGATGCCACTGGTGTTGGTTTGCCTATATCCACGACTTTAATCGTATATATGGTCTGTGTACTTTAGCAAGAACCATTTATCACAATGTCATGATATATCTATTTACCAATACAATATGATAGATCACCATATTGTCAGGGTGTATCAAACGAACCATTACGATAAAATTCAATACATTTATCAGACTCTCAGATGACATATTATTTTCCCGTATAGCACTGTATTAGAAACAGATCATTGCTAACATGTCTTAGACTTAGATAACTATGAATTAGAAACGTCATTGTCTTCATAAAGAAAAACAAACTAGTAAACAACATTCCGGTAGCACGGACGTGTTTTCGTACATGAGCACATTTTATATTTAACAAGACAGGATATGGATGTAAATGAATATGAGAAGCTAACCAATATTTATAATGTTCTCCTCCTTCAGGCATACATGACTTTAGCCGATGTTGGCTATCCTGTATAGACCCTTTGGTTTCCTTGCTCTCCTCTCTCAGTCATACATGACTTTAGCCGATGTTGGCAATCCTGTATAGACACTTTGGTTTCCTTGCTCTCCTCCCTCAGTCATACATGACTTTAGCCGATGTTGGCTATCCTGTATAGACCCTTTGGTTTCCTTGCTCTCCTCCCTCAGTCATACATGACTTTAGCTGATTTTGGCTATCATGTTTAGGCCCTTTGGTTTCCTTGCTCTCCTCCCTCAGTCATACATGACTTTAGTTGATGTTGGCTATCATGTTTAGGCCCTTTGGTTTCCTTGCTCTCCTCCCTCAGTCATACATGACTTTAGCTGATTTTGGCTATCATGTTTAGGCCCTTTGGTTTCCTTGCTCTCCTTTCTCAGGCATACATGACTTTAGCTGATTTTGGCTATCATGTTTAGGCCCTTTGGTTTCCTTGCTCTCCTCCCTCAGGCATACATGACTTTAGCCGATGTTGGCTATCCTGTTTAGACCCTTTAGTTTTCTTGCTCTCCTCCCTCAGTCATACATGACTTTAGCTGATTTTGGCTATCATGTTTAGGCCCTGTGGTTTCCTTGCTCTCCTCCCTCAGTCATACATGACATTAGCCGATGTTGGTTATCCTGTTTGGACCCTTTGGTTTCCTTGCTCTCCTCCCTCAGTCATACATGACCTTAGCCGATGTTGGCTATCCTGTTTAGACCCTTTAGTTTTCTTGCTCTCCTCCCTCAGTCATACATGACTTTAGCTGATTTTGGCTATCATGTTTAGGCCCTGTGGTTTCCTTGCTCTCCTCCCTCAGTCATACATAACCTTAGCCGATGTTGGCTATCCTGCTTAGACCCTTTGGTTTCCTTGCTCTCTTCCCTCAGTCATACATGACATTAGCCGATGTTGGTTATCCTGTTTAGACCATTTATTTTTCTTACTCTCCTCCCTCAGTCAGACATGACTTTAGCCGATGTTGGCTATCATGTTTAGACCTTTTGGCTTCCTTGCTCTCCTCCCTCAGTCACACATGACTTTAGCCAATGTTGGTTATCCTGTTTAGACCATTTCTTTTTCTTCCTCTCCTCCCTCAGTCAGACATGACTTTAGCCGATGTTGGCTATCATGTTTAGACCTTTTGGCTTCCTTGCTCTCCTCCCTCAGTCATACGTGACTTTAGCCGATGTTGGCCATCCTGTTTAGACCCTTTAGTTTTCTTGCTCACAAAGAGTTATATTAAATAAATTTGGCTTTCAAATAGTTTGACTTTGAGCGTACCTGATGAAGGTTATTTCAGAGACGCGTCGTGCGCACTAAATTTGATTTCTACGTTTTTATCTTAATTACACTTAGAAGCATATCAAAGTAAAGGAACATCGCTTTTATTTCTGTTCTACATTTTTCAGTGACAATAAGGTCTTCAATAATGAGTGTAACTCACACCCTAAAATTAGCCTCTATTGGTGGCTCAATGAGTTAGGTAGTTGGATTACCTAACAACTCATACAAGCCTATCCCCAATACGGCGTGGGTTCGCGTCCTCCTTTGTAAACTACAAAAAAGGGTGCACTCAACTCGCAGCCGCAAGTGATAAAGTTTACCAGTTGCTTGCCCATGGTCGGTGGTTCTCTCCGGGTTCTCCGGCTTCCTCCAGCACTAAAACTGGTCGCCATGATATAGCTGAAATATTGTTGAAAGTTGCGTTAAAACACCAAAAATCAAATCAAATCAAATCAATAATGAGGATAACGCATAAACTAAAATATGTGTAAATATCCATGTAATTTTGTTGACTAACAAAACAGATATACATGTAACCAGACACTATATGGCGGGTGGATATGAGCACCGCCTATTATATGAAATCACGAAATAATTTTGTGAAAATCGGTAATTCTTTCGTAGTTAAACTTGATATATGTATGTCTTTAATCCCAGTGAGAAACTTAGGATATGGAAACATGACCATTTTAACTGATGCTGGATACAACCTCCACAAAACAGACGTCCGCTATTTGTGTGCCACGAATGAAATGCATAACTCATCCTTCAGACGGCACTTAAGTGATTTTCGCGTGTTGGGAGATTGTCGCACTCACTCCTTACAGACAATAGTTTGTTGTGATTTATCATTGGTGGCCTGTTTCAAGTCCCTATATATCTATCAAATCCTCAATATGTCCAAAATAATGCTTCCATTAAGCTGATTTATTGTCTGTAGATTTGTTCTCACTAAATTTTTATAAATATATCTAGAATACAAACTTAATTTTTTTTTTTGTGTGTGTTTTAACGCTACTTTCAGCAATATTTCAGCTATATCATGGCGACCAGTTTTATTGGTGGAAGAAGCCGGAGAGAACCACCGAACATTGGCAAGCAATTGGTAAACTTTATCACTTGCAGCTTAATACTAAGTTGAATATTCTGATATCGTATGTCTTTTCATTAGTACATACATTTGCAGTTTTAAGCTGTCGTACCCTTTCCATTTTGTTTTACCTTGTTTAATTTTTTGTGACCCACAGTTGCCTATAGCATCAGGAAGGGTGTGTCATCAGTTCGTCCCTTTTTTGTTTTATTTGATTACGTGATGGTCATCTTTAGTTTTCTATATTGATTGGTGTCTGTTTGTCTCTCTTTCTTACATTACGACACATGTTTGATTAATTGATTATCATTTTCTTATTACGTCTTGGTAATTTTCCAGCCTTTCTTATAACTATCATTTGCATGGGACGTCGTGTTTGTGATCGTATGGTTGTTGGATCTACAACTACCTGTGCAATCAGTGCCTATCATCACTTAAGTTGTGAGTTCGAACCCGTTCGTGGTGAGGTGTATTCGATAAAACATTATGTGATAAAGTTGGTCAATGACTTACGACGGGTCGGTGGTTTTTTCTCGGTAGTCCTGTTTCCTCCACCAATAAAACTGACCTCCACGATATAGCTGAAATGTTATTGAAAGTAGCGTTAAACACCATAAACCACCAACCAACCAACCAACCAACCAACAATTTCCATAAACCTTGTATTCTTTGTCTTTTTTATAATATAGAAAAAAGTTTGCATGCAACGTAGCAATTACCTGTAACATATAAAAAATGACACAAGTTAATAAGACCCGNAATTGATGGTAGAAATGTTATTGGCAAAAGTGTGAGGTGCGGCTACCGATAAATATACGGATTAAATTTCCGTTATCTTTATATACAAGCAGAACGAACAACCGTAGGGCTATCATGCCGTGATCATATGGTAGCTTATAGATTTACATCTACAAATGCAAGCAGTCTCGATCACCACGAAAGTTGCGAGTTCGATTCCCGCTTGTATCGAAGTATACTCGATACAGGAATATGTGATAAGGTCCACCGATTAATTACTCATCACCCACGTCAGACAAATAAGTTCTGTCTGATCGTCCTTGTGAGCCAAGGGGCATATTCATTCATAGATTAGATATCATATAATGCAATTTTCCAATGTTCCAAAGACAATCGTCAAGGAATGGTCGAGATTCCATGTGAATAATCTATTTAATAACAAAATATAACATTTTAGCATGATAGATGCAAAACAATAATTGACCTGATCCTGCAGTTTCAATCAAGAAAGTTGGGTAAAATTAAAGAAAAATATCGATTTTTTTCTTGTGCAAATAAAATATCTTAAATCTGACCACGGGAAAATGTAGCCCCTCCTTACAAAGTTAAATGTGATAACCTAACGACACCTTTTAATAAATCAGTGTTCATGTGTCGCATTAAATGGTGTATACATTTATTGACGTCATTCATATTTGATTTATATAATTAACTTCGAGTTCATTACTTTTGAACCATCTTGTTAGTCCATCAATCTCGAAAATAAACCACTGAAATATTGTTGAAAGTGGCGTTAAACACCAAAACCCTAACCCCTTCGAAAATAAACTAAATGATACTGTTAGTATCATATATCTTGTAGCTGTTACATACTTAATTATGCATAATTATGTACACCATGATAACTATTAAATCTTTTTTTCAAACGTAGTTTAACAACTTTAACTGCTTTTTCAAACAGAAGGAAAACATTATCCTTGTCTTAAAGACATATCTTAATTGTGTACACCATGGTAATAGCTCTCCTTTGTTAAAACTTAGTTTGACAACTTTAACTGTTTTATAAACAGATGGAAAACATCAACAACATTGTCTAAAGACATATGAGGTCATGCACAGCATATTAAACATGCAATCAGTCTATTTTATTATGTAAAGCGGTTAATGACATATTTGGTGACAGTATTGTACGTTACACGTGTACGAATATAATACAAATAACACATTCAATCCTTTGTTTATGTATGTATTTCCAATGGAGATCCGGTTATCAAGAGGCCAGAATTGGAATATCATTGACAGTTGTGTGGCTGTCCCAAGCCAAGATTTTCAACTTTATATTCTGTGGTCTTTTTTTGTGGTCAGTGAGTTAAGATGAGAGGTAATTGTTCGTTTTGATACTATTGGTGGAATTGTTGACCATCACTGTTTAAACTTTTTTCATAATACTAATTCTAATATAACGTCCTTCAAACGCTTTGAGTCCAAACCCGTGGTAAAAATAATATATACTTACATCCATTGTAATTTATGACGTCATCGACAATTTATAACGATATTTTAACAATTTTTATGAATTATTTCTTAAATAACAATAGCTATCATATGAGAAACTGAGATTTGTTGCACTAATATTCCAGCATCAGAAGCATATGGAGTGATGTTTTTCATTCAAACGTTATACTATGATTGATTGATTTTTGGTGTTTTAACGCCACTTTCAGCAATATTTCAGCTATATCATGGCGACCAGTGTTAGTGGTGGAGGAGGCCGGAGTACCAGGAGAGAATCACCGAACATAGGTAAGCTTTGGTGGTGATCGAGACTGCTTGCATTTGTAGATGTAAATCTATAAACTACCATACGATCACGGCATGATAGCCCTACGGTTGTTCCTTCTGCTTGTATATAAAGATAGCTGTAATTTAATCCGTATATTCATCGATAGCCGCACCTAACATTTTTGCCATTAACATGTCTGCCATCAATTCTTAAAGAAATATGTAAGACACAATATTTGATTGACTCATTGCATGGTAGACACACATTTTATGGGTCATATTAACCTTAGCAACATTGATAAATGATAATTTTTGTCCATAAAAAGGTTATCTATTGTACGAAATAATGGTAATGCTACCATGTCTTGTAAGAAAGTGTTTATAATTGATGGCGGGTCTTATTAACTTGTGTCATTTTTTATATATCACCGGTAAATACTACGTTGCATGCATACTTATTTCTATATAGAAAAGAAACATAATACAAGATCTATGGGAATTGTAGATTGGTTGGTAGTTGATGGTATTTACCGCCACTTTCAGCAATATTTCAGTTATATCGTGGAGGTCAGCTTTATTGTTGGAGGTCAGTTATATCGTGGAGGTCAGCTTTATTGTTGGAGGAAACCGGAGAAAACCACCCACCTGTCGCAAGTCACTGACTAACGTTATCACATAATGTTGTATCGCCATGTAAAACCACCCACCTGTCGCAAGTCACTGACTAACGTTATCACATAATGTTGTATCGCCATGTAAAACCACCTACCTGTCGCAAGTCACTGACTAACGTTATCACATAATGTTGTATCGCCATGTAAAACCACCGACCTGTCGTAAGTCACTGACTAACGTTATCACATAATGTTGCATCGAATACACATCGCCACGAACGTGGTTCGAACTCACAACTTAAGTGATGATAGGCACTGATTGCACAGGTAGTTGTAGATCTAACAACCATACGATCACGACCGCGACGACCCACTATGGAAATTGTAGTATGGCCATTTAGGCAAATGGTAGCTATAAGGAAGGCTGGAAAATACAAAGACGTAATAAGAAAATCATAAATCAAACAGGGACGAACTGATGACACACCCGTCTTGTTGCTAAAGGCAACCCTGGGTCACAAAAATTTAAACAATGTAAAACAAAATGGAAAGGGTACGACAGCTTAAAACTGCAAATGAATGTACTAATGAGAAGACATATGATGTAAGAATATTCAACTTAGTATTAAGCTGCAAGTGATAAAGTTTACCAGTTTCTTGCCCATGGTCGGTCGTTCTATCCTGTTTCTTCCACCACGTTTTTAAAACTGGCTGCCATGATATGGCTGAAATATTGCTGAAAGTAGCGTTTAAACACACACACAAAATAAAAATAAAATAAAATAAAAATAAACTTAGCATTCTAGATATATTTATGCAAATGTAGTGAGAACAAATCTACACAGAATAAATCAAGTTAAATGGAAGCATTATTTTGGCCATATTGATTGAGGATTTGATAGCTATATATATGGTCTTGAAACAGACCACCAATGATAAATCACAACAAACTATTGTCTGTAAGGAGTGAGTATGACAATCTCCCAACACGCGAAAATCACTTCTCCGTCTGAAGGATGATTTATGCATTTCATTCGTGGTACACAAATAGCGGATGTCTGTTTTGTGGAGGTTGTATCCAGCATCAGTTAAAATGGTCATGTTTCCATAACCTAAGTTTCTCACTGGGATTAAAGACATACATATATCAAGTTTAACTACGAAAGAATTACCGATTTTCACTAAATTATTTCGTGGTTTCATATAATAGGCGGTGCTCATATCCACCCGCCAGATAGTGTTTGGTTACATGTATATCAGTTTTGTCAGTCAACAAAATTACATGGATATTTACACATATTTTAGTGTATGCATTATGCTCATTATTGATTTGATTTTATTTGATTTTTGGTGTTTAACGCCACTTTCAACAATATTTCAGCTATATCGTGGTGACCAGTTTTAGTGGTGGAGGAAATCGGAGAACCACCGAACATAGGTAAGCAACTGGTAAACTTTATCACTTGCGGCTGTGAGTCGAGTGCACCCTTTTTGTAATTTACAAAGCCGGGCGCGAACCCAGGCCATATTGGTGATAGGCTTGTATGAGCTGTTAGATCCAACGACCTAACTTATTGAGCCTCCCGGACTCTTCAAACGTTATGCTAGGGTTTGTGCCCATTACAGTAATTTTCTTGACAGAACTAGGCTGATGACGCAGAAAGTTAGTCAAAAACATACATTGTTCCTAGATTGAGGTAATTGCTACAAAATGTCTACGATAGCTTTCACGATCTAGTTTACCGACAAGAAATATCCATTTCTTGAATGGCAATGGATTTCACCCTTTTACAAAGATTTGTTCTGGCATCCATCACTTTTTTTCGTTGTCTTTGTTCTGTGTCCGGTGTCCAATGTTGCCCGTGTCTCTGGAGTGTCTATTCATCATTGCCCCTTCTGTTTTATCTCACCGACACCTTATTTTTAGAGCCAGAGTTGTAAATCCATATTCTGATCTATTTTTCAATAGAAATCGTATGTTAGACGCCTCGCTGTTTTCTGTGTAGAAGAAAACGTTTAAGATATGTCTCAAGCATTCACAGTAACACATTAACTTTCGGTAAGAATGTAAGGTTAGATTTTATTGCTTAGAATCGAAATACATCTAGAGTATAAAAAAGATATGTGGAAATTTTAAATGGGGAAAAGGGCGGGACTGAGATTACGACAAAACGGAACATGTACGTGGTCATCTGTGACAAAAAAATTCCGATAAAGGTTAACCAGTTTAAATATAGATGGTCAACTATTCCACCAAAACCAACAATTACCTCTCAGCGCAACGAAATAAACATAAACAAAATCTACTACATATGAAGTTAGAACTCTAGCTTCTGCCTTGTGACACAAATTTGTCGGGTTTAAAGCCAAATGAGCCATATTTCATCCATATCATGGCAAGAACAAGTAGCATTCGATGGCACGATGATGATGAAGATGATGATGGCGATGATGACGATAATGAAGACGACAATGAAGATGATAACAAAGACGACGACGATGAAGATGATAATGAAGACGACAATGGAGATGATGACGATGATGAAGACAATGATAATGAAGACGACGATGAAGATGATGATGATAATGAAGACGACGATGATGATAATGAAGACGACTATGAAGATCATGACGACGATGATGATGATGATGAAGACGACGATGGAGATGATGATAATGATGATGATGTCTGCTTTGTACCAGACCAACATGCTTAGTTGAATTTTTAAAGTGTTAACTCAATGTAACAACAATCATCGGGTAGACAAGTCGCTCCACCCGGACACATTATTCCTGTTTCCGAGCCAAACAGTCTTTGCTCTTTCTCCTTAATGTTGCGTACTTAGCGGAGAAGTAATAAATACCAATTTGATAGTCTTTGGTTTGACCCGACTGGAGCTCGAACTCACGTTCTAGCACACTCAAGAAAGGCACATCGGTTTGAAATGTCATGCAGATGATAAATTAATAACCAGACGTTCCTAAGATGTTCTGATGAGGCATTTCATAAGGTCATATATGTGTTGCAGGTGTGATGCTATCACAGAAAATGGTTTATATTAATTCTATGCATTATTAAATTAGATATCGTGACGGAACTACAAGTAAAAACACATATTCACTCTTACCACGATATATCAATTATAGCGTTGTTTGCTATTCATCATCAATATATGACAGTGCCAAGCTGTTTCAAATGATTTTGTATTATGTTACATATATGTAACCAATAACATGAAAAACAAAACACACCATACTGTCGTATCAGTTTTAAAATTTAATCGAAAAATCGTAAACACAACAGGCAAAATAGATCTCCCTGACAAACATATATATGACCGCCCACTTTTTTGTAGCTTTATACATGCACTTCAGTGAAAAAAAACTAGTCGAGGCTTAAATAGTTTTGCAGACTCAAACTTTTCCTCACAAATGCTACAATTTATATATTAATAAATATGAATTATTTTGTATTTTGTAAGCTATTTAACACTTTTTTAGTATAAGATACAAAAAGACATCGCAGATAAATACAAATGTATTCCTGGTATAACTGTCTATGTAAAACAAAAGCAAGCTATGAAAAAGTGAACATCCTGATCGTTATTATTTCGGAACACTCTCCTCCTCATACATACAAAAAGGCCTTCCGAATTACTAATTGGTTTTTCCTACCAGCTAGCCACACTGAGCAGCTTATTTATCTGTAAACATTACAATTGTTCCCTCGGGAAAAATTATTATTCCATTAGTCGAGAAGAAATCAATGTTACGATAAATGATAGTAGAAGAAAATCATTCATCAAGTATCGGCGCATGGCTGCTTAATGAGATAGTAATAAATCATACTAGCACAGCACATTAAAATATTTTTTTTTCTTCCATGGCCTTGGAATATAAAAATCATCATCTAACAATATTAGATACAACTATCAAGGTTTCCTTCTTATTTCTTTTCCTGTAGCAAGCCAGGAGAGTAAGCGGTCATGTATAATATATATGACGAAAGGATTGAGATTTGTGGTAATCTGAAGAAGTAAATGGAAGGACAGATAATAAAATGGCTAACAGACAAAAGGACAAACAATGATATACAAAACACTACATAGAACACAAAATATCGAGCAAGACGAACCCATTTGAAACTCCGGGGGAGCTCAGGTCCCGGCGCCACAAAACTTGAGAATTTACTTAAGTCTGAGAATATTCTCAAATAAGGAAATACTCAAATTTGATTGGCTGAGAACACAGATTTGAGCAAAAAAAAAGTTTGCTCAGCAAAGAAAATGTTTTATAGCATCGGGGCCAGGTGCTCCTGACGGGTAGCCAGTTCCTACTCCATTCGTGTCCATTATACCTCTTTTTACGACTTTTCTTTTGAATTTTGAAACTGTTTCGACAGATTGATATTTTTGTTCAATTTCATTTTTTATATATATACATTGAGTAATTAAAAAATATTCCATGAAAGCCTTTACTTTGTATGTTGTTTTAACGTGGATAACAAAATTGTCGTACAAATTTGATTCAAGCGATACCAAGGGATAAAATGCAACGAAAATAGTGTTAACCTTGCTAAAATGTCGTACAAACTTATGGCTTTCATGACCTATGTCAATTTTGCTATAAAAAAGCAAAAGTTATTTTTGACGTGGGAAGTATTACATTGATTAGAAAAGCATGTGGCAACACAATCCATTAACGCTCGTTTTTGTTTCTATTAATAGAATTGGGTTACTGAGATTTTCTAATTCGGTGACATTTAGATGTTACATTTTAAAACAAGTAAAGTTATTTGAGATAAGTTTGAAGATATCAAAGGGGTAATCAGAAACCCCAAATTCAAGAAGTACAGGGAACACAAAGACTAAAAGACAAATGACGAAAGAGCAAACTATCTACAAGCTTTACACAGAAAACTAAAGATCGAGTAACACGATTTGATTTGATTGATTGATTTTTGGTGTTTTAACGCCACTTTCAGCAATATACCATGGCGACCAGTTTTAGTGGTGGAAGAAGCCGGAGTACCCAGAGAGAACCACCGACCATGGGCAAGCAGCTGGTAAACTTTATCACTTGTGGTTGCGAGTCGAGTGCACCCTTTTTAATAATTTGCAAAGCCGGGCGCGATCCCACGCCATATTGGTGATAGGCTTGTATGAGTTTTTAGGTAATCCAACTGCCTAACTCATTGAGCCACCCGGGTCCATCGAGTAACAGGAACCCAACTAAAACCGCTGTTATCAACAATCAACTGTCAACGTCACTGGCGTTTAACAACGTCACCGGACGTCGACAATTTGCAAAAATCGGACGATCCTATTTATATTTAAGATGGGCTACGTAATGAAACAAAACGAACATTTTATGGTAAATTTTGATGAATGTATGTACCACTGTCGTGCATAAACACTAAATCCTTTATTGTCGTAAATTGACTAGAACCACGCATGTGTGCAAAATATTTCAGGAGTTTTCCTTTGGCATTGATTCTATAACCAATGAAGGACGTCATCTGAGAATTTACTATATCATTTTTATTCCATCTATGATCTTTTTGTCTCGATTGCTCCAAATGTCTACGTTAACTATACATTTAATTGGGACCATTTATATTTGTCTGCGATGTTCATTTTCCCTTGCTATGTAGGCAATATCAAAACAAATACATGTCCAAATGGCTCTCTGCTACATGTATAGGGTTAGCGTTATTGAAATACCAACACGTAAAAACAATGAATTCTTTAATTAAAAATTTCGACTGAGCAGCAAATGGTTACACTTTAAAGCCTTCAGAATGCCCGCTCCCTTCTCCATTCTCTCACTCTCGTTATATAGGACTGACCAGTAGTCAACAGCTGGCCAGCAACCCGGAGGCAGGATACGAAAACGGAGCTATAATACTTTAAAACAAGCTTATGGTATGAAATCTGGACATTTAGTCGCCAACTAAAATAATTATTATTAATCTTGTCAATATTTCAAAATTAACTAACTTATTTTGATTAATATAGAATCACTGTTGCCACGTGCTATTTGTTTTGACATAGTATAATAATGTCATGTTAAATTAGTAACTTAATTCGAAATATTGTTTCTACACACTATAAATATTCTGCATTGAAATTGTAACGATATACAGTACTTTCTCTATTTTTCAAGTAATCTTAAGAAAAGCACTGTGTTACGTTATTGTAATGGAGTTTAACGCCACTTTCAACAATGTTTCAGTTCTATTGTGGCGGTCAGTTTTATTGGTGGAGGAAACCGCGGAGTATGCAGAGAAAACCACCGACGTGTCACAAGTCACTAAGAAACTTTATCACATAATGTTGTATTGAGTACACATCGCCATGAGCGGGGTTCGAACTCTCAACGTTAGTTTTTGATAGGCACTGATTGTGCAGGCAGTTGTAAATAGGCACTGATTGTGCAGGCAGTTGTAAATCTAACTACCATACTACATGTATAAAAAGATACATCTGATAAGTATATCCCATAACAATCATTTATTTTGGTTATTGTCAAATTCTAGCAATTACCCTAATAATTATATTAAGTGTCATACAGATACATGCCAGCATCATTATTCCTATAATAGTATTTATATTGTTCACTTAGGATAATAAAAATGTACGTGGTGCACATATGCACTTGGACTTTAGTGTCATACAGATACATGCAATGCTCTAAATTTCGATAATAACCGTTTTATTGTTCATTCAGCTAGGGTGATAAAACGAAAGTAGCGTGCAAGACATATACACTTAGACACACTTTAAGACATGAAGCACTCCAAATATTGTGTTTGATGTTACACGGTGAGATAATACGTTGTAAGTACAGAAAGGCTGGATATGACGTTGTGTAGGGTTATCCATTGATTGTTAAAAGGTGGCTGTTGGCCAATCAACATTCCACATACCGCTGGTACGTCAGAAAATATAATTCGGGCCAGTGAAGATGAATTTCATGTTCATCTGCTACACGATACTTGGTATATAAACATCCCCGCTCTGACTAAGCGTAATATATTAATAGGACTTCATGTCCCCATTGTACTGGAAAACCTTCCACTAGAAAGAAGGTCCTCTGATTTTACATGACGAACATCACGAAAAACATGAGAGATATTGAAAATAGAAATTTCCCTCAGCAAATTAGAAAAAGACAATCATGGGAAGGCGTGCTTTGACTTGGTCAACGTCTCATGTCATCTGCACGCAAAGCTCAGTATTTCTAATTCTCTTTGTCATCCTTCAGGAACTAGGGCAGATGTTTGCTTTACATGAAGTGCATAAACACACAAACCACCCGTAGCGACCAATCTAGATATTGGAAAGGAAGGGTACAGAACTATATATCATCTCCAGGACATTTCAATTTGTACAATTCGTTTTCTTTTACATTCGTCTTACAATCATTGATCATCCTGTCAAAATGCAGTTATAGGATCGGTATTATGTTCGCAGATTTTATCATGAAATAAACGTCAGAGAATATCGAAGAGATAATCCAAAATGGACAGTCCAGAGTAACTGCCAACATATTGTACACGCGACGAAGAAAAACAAACAAAACAAAAACACAACACAATATCTGTTGGACACTACTATACGCAAACAAACACAAATAACGTAAATAAAACATGGGGCCTCTTACAAACTCATAGAGGTAAAGACGAACCGAACATCGTTTTTATGCGGAAATCGTAACGGAGATCACGGAACTCAGAACGTAAAGACACACAAGTTGACAAGACTTAAAAGACGAGCAACATGCACCCCACCTAGCAACCGGGGATGGACTCGGGTACTCTCAAAGGGTAAGCAGTTCCTGCTTCTTATAACACCTAACGTGTTACTCGTATATACAATCAAATCCGGGAAAAATCTTGACAGTGATAGAGGAAAGAAAACATCTACGTAAAAAGCAAAAGAATCCATTGTCATTTGAGATATGGATATTTAATAACGGTCAACTAGATCGTGATGACGACTGTAAATTTTCAACCTAGGAGCAACGTAACCTTGTTTGAGTATATAGTTTTTGCTATGAAACATAGCAATGTATATTTGTTACAATGTAAGACATTGCATATTACTTTTTCTTCCCTTTGTGACAAAATCATTCTACAGTTTATCATGACAATGAAGAAACATTATAGAAAAAAAAACACACTTTCGGAACAGTTCCAAAAAAGGACCGGGTGGCTCAATGAGTTTTACTATTTAGGTAGTTGGATTACCTAACAACTCATACAAGTCTATCACCAATAAGGTGTGGGTTCGCGCCCGGCTTTATAATTTACAAAAAAGGCTCTCGACTCGCAGCCGCATTTGATCAAGTTTACCAGTTGCTTCCCCATGGTCAGTGGGTCTCTCCGGGTACTCGAGCTTCTTCCACCACTAAAACTGGTCGCCAGGATATAGCTGAAATATTGCGGAAAGTGTCGTTAAACACCAAAAATCAATCAAATCAACCAAAATACAATAGCAAAAACATGGAAAGAGGCAACATATATACCCCTAACACACAAATACATGACCTCTGATCCCTAACACACAAATACATGACCACTCACTTTCCTGGTGGTGCAGGCATATAATATGTGAACCACTCTGATTCTGACACAGCTGGGTGTGCCTCAAAACCTCAGATTTGTTTTGTTTTTTTTTATTTCTCGTCATTATATTTTTTTTCTATAAAATTGGGCGACAGAAAATGCAAATAAAATAATAACAAGTACTTCCTGTCACCCACCTCCCGCTTTCCCAAAACGCATACAACAAAAAAACCGAAGTTAAATGGTCGTTACCATAGCAATATAAACAGCTCAAATACGCACATGTAATTCTAGTTACACATAGAAAGTTGTAAACAAATGTTTAAATGGTTCATTTGTTAAAATCAACATGAACTTAACAGACACAATAGAAGTTACAACAACAATAGTAGGTTTTATAAATTAAAGGTGTTTCACCCTAAAATTGTCTATTCACTTCGGCTGATCAACTTGTCAGACATCACACACTGGGGTTAACAAACGAATAATTACATGTCTATAGAATACCTAACAATGAAAGACGAAACACTCTGGTAATAGTCCAATAATGAATTGTTCTCGGAGCTATTCTTCTTTCATTGTAGATTGTCAGCCCTAATATGTACATAGACAATGGACAAAGGTACTCACACGATTCCAAATTTCTCTTTTTTTTCATATAAACTGCATTTTCTATAAAAAAAAATTGTCTTGGGAGTCATTGTTAAAAATGTTGTTATAGTGACAACCGGAATCTTTTAACCGTAATGGAAGCGGGAGGTTTGGAGCCGTAAAATCTGATTCAACCAACCATTTCTTTGGAAATGCCTGTACCAAGTCAGGGCCATTGCGGTTTTCCCAATTTTCCGGTTGTTGACTGATTTTGTCTGTTTGTTGACTTATGAGTTTTGCCTTGGGGGAGGGGGGGGGTGCTATGATGAAAATTGAAATAAAAACACAGGACCGGACTTTAAGCAAATATAATAATCCAGGATTAGTTTTTTATTAAAAAAAAATCCAGGACCCCTGTGTCCATTTTTTTTTTAAGTTAACTAATATGAAATATGAATACACTTGCATTTTGGACAGCACATTTCTGTGTCCACACTTTCCCTCAGGCAACACTTGTTTATGAAAAAAAATATTGTCAAAATTGTACATCAATTGACTTCAGGGTATTAATTTGAAAAATGGTGGTTTTATATGAAATATATAGTGACATTGGAATTGTGAGAATACATTTGTATTCTCTCTGGTGCATGACAACAATTTAATGAACCAACGTACTTACTTACATCTTCAATGCTTTTGTCATTACAACTTAAAATATTTCAAGAGTACGTTTGGTCTGGCTAACTAGTATTTTAAAGGAATGAGAAAAAAAATAACTATTTATATTTATATACTTTTTGAAACTTTTCGCATGATATATACACGTAGATATCTAACCTGGCGAGGTCCGTGTGCTTCTCTGGTACTCTCTTAGTCAAAGACTTGGAGAGCCAAATATAATGTAGTTAAAATATCTTTGAAACAAGAAAATCAAAGGACCTAAACCACAAAGCCAAATACGATCCCATTAACCAGATAAAACCCCGCAAGCCAGAAATTGTGATTCCAACATCACATGTTGTGACCTTTTTTATGTTCAGTGAGTTCAGATAAGAGGTCATTGTTCGGTTTGATGATATTGTAAGAAATGTTAACCATCACTGCATACACCTTCTTTTCATAACTTTTTTTCACTTCTTCAATGAATAAAAAAGAAAACAATATCCAAGGACATTCGTGCTTTTGATCTTGAATTTTCTTATTTAATTATAACCTAACTCTTGACAAAGCAAACAAGGTTGTCGGTAGTCAATGTGACATTATATTTGATTACGGGTTTTCCTATTAATTACACAAGGCTTAAGAGTATGCTGACAAGTTTATTTTATCTCCGAAGTGCCTTTGACGTGCAAAATAATAGATTCTAAAATAGCATGCAAGCATCTGCATTAAAACGTGGCAATTAAAGCAAACAATTACACACAAAAGTAGTAATAAAGATATTCCTTGAAGCAGCCTTTTGTTGTCATGGTAAATCGTGGCAGTGTGGAGGAGTATTGTGGAATTTTGGAGTAATTAAACAACATGTTTATTTGGCTATATGATGGTTGTTTTCAATGGATGCCAGTTGTATGTGAGGGTTAGCATTATACTAACATGTGGAAAACACTTGCATGACTGCATCATTTCACTAAAAGGAGATTTGATTTGATTTTTGGTGTTTAACGCCACTTTCAGCAGTATTTCAGCTATATCATGGCGACCAGTTTTAGTGGTGGAGGAAGCCGGAGTACCCGGAGAGAACCACCGACCCTGGGCAAGAAACTGGTAAACTTTATCACTTGCGGCTGCGAGTCGAGTGCACCCTTTTTTGTAATTTACAAAGTTGGTCGTGAACCCACGCCGTATTGGTGATAGGCTTGAATGAGCTGCTAGATCCAACGACCTAATTCATTGAGCCACCCGGGCCCCCTAAAAGGGCGATATTAAAAACAAAAATACTATTTTACCATGCAACTTTTTATTGAACTACTAGTACCAAGCCAGGAAAGTAAGTGGTCGTGTATTTGTGTGTAATGGCTATCGATCTATGATTCTTCGATAAGATTTATGGAATAATTCAGGCAATGTGGTGTGTGTCTTCTCTCGTTTTATTCCAACAAATGGTCAAGTTACTTTAGGACTATACTGATTATCTAACACATAACAATGAAACAGATCTATCATCATAACTAAGATATAGTGACAATGTGGAAACATGAATTTGTTTTCTGATTTACTTAGAAGAGTTTGAAGATACCAAAGGGGTAATCAGAATCCGTATATCGAAGAAGAACAGACAACACAATGGCCAAAAGAAAAAGTACAAAGTACAAACAACGATCAACAAAAGATACATTTAACACTAAAGATCGAGTAACACGAACCCCACTAAAAACCGGGAATGAAATCGGGTGCTCGATCTTAGTACTTAGTACACGATCGCTTTAGTTCATGACGAAAACAAATTTGTTCTGTTAACATGAAAACATTTTGTTTTGTCAACCTATCATAGTCTAACCTCTTTGTGGTATTATTTCTGCTCATTTAAGTCCATTGTGTTATCGTCTCCATCGGTGTGCAATGGTTGTTTGTCCTTGGTCACTGACTTTTATCGCTGACCCGGATATATGTTGGCAAGTTAAGATCACACACATTATATAGTCATATAGCATTGTTACAAGAATGTCACGACCCACCCCGTCATGTTACAATGAATACCAAATAACAAAACACAAGTGTATTATCAAGCCACGTGGAAAATCAGTATTGCAGCTATTCGTCCGTATAAGCAATCACGAAACCTTATATCACGGTATGTGTATGTCCTTTTAAAACATATTTACCTGTTTTTGGATGCCTTCTTTTAATTATCTTAATAATTGTTTCCAGTCTAGTAACTGTAAAAGGAAAACGACAAACAAAACGTTTGTCAAGTCAGAAACTCGGTCATGCAACTCTTAAGGGTGTATGTTATGTCTTTTTCTCTCGCACGCAAGACATTATTTTTCCCTAGACACCAAAATCAGATCATTTATTTTTTGGATATGAAAAAGCGATAATTATACTTAAAATTTTACGATATTTTTCGTTAACAACTGCATAGTAAGATTAATTATTTATTATATCTTTCATTTCATTTGATTTTTTCCTCGATAGATCGTTTTTAGAAAGAACCCCGCACTCCCACCCCTTAAAAGTTAATGGTGGTCCCTTTAAGAGAGTTGGTCGTCTAAATGATCCATTAGTTACTATCACGATTGATATTACATAGAGCTGCTACAATATAACTTTTGAATTTACCACGAATTTCCCATTGAATTTACGTGCCACATCCGGAGCACTTGAGTTCATCTAAGATTTTCTTAGTTGGGCTCGTGTTGTTCAATCTTTAGTTTACAGTGTAATGTTTTGCATAGATCACTGTTTGGTCCTTTTTCATTTGGTCATTGCATTGTCTGTACTTCTTCGATTTACGGGGGAGGGGGGCAGTCGGATGGCTCAATGAGTTATAGGTCGTTGGATCTAACAGCTCATAACAGCCCATCACCAATATGGCGTGGGTTTGCGCCCAGCTTTGTAAATTACAAAAAAGGGTGCACTCGACTCGCAGCCGAAAGTGGTCAAAGTTTACCAGTTGCCTGCCCAGGGTCGGTGGTTCTCTCCGGGTACTCGGCTTCCTCCACCACTAAAACTGGTCGCCATGATATAGCTGAAATATTGCTGAAAGTGGCGCTAAAGCACACACAAAAATCGATTGACGGCTTCTGGTTACCCCTATAGTATCTTTAAACTTTTCCTATGCAAAAATCCATATCTTATAGAATTAATAATCAGCATAAGTTATTTTAACTTGATGCCTACGTTTTTATTACTCTTTTCAAATATCATTCTCCTATGGGAATAACCTTCTCGTAACATTGATCATGCAATTAACAGATGAATCGCCTGAAACAGAATGTCAGTCACATAAAAGGCGCAACAACAACCTCACCCATTCATAAAGATATGAACTAATACGTTAAGACAAGTTCATACAGTACTTATGTAACACGATACTATGACACAATTAACGACATTTTGTCTCCTTGTACATGTAACAACAACGTATGATTAAATGTGGGTTAAACGTAATAGAAGTAGGTGATTTAATTTAACATACTTGCTTGGTATCGTTTTATGTAGTGCAGTCTTATTCATTATTGGTCATATTTAAAAGAAACGTTAGAGAATACCGAAGGGAATCCGAAGGGGCAATCAAAGCTGAAGAATCCAGAGAAACTGGTAACATACGGTACACAAGGCTAAGACAAGCAAACCAAAAATACAACACAATGTATGTTCGACGTCAGTATATGAAACACACATATATAACGTAAATAAGACATGAGCCTTCCTGCAAACAACCGTAAGGTAAGGACGAACCGAGCGTAAAGATATTAACTAATACGTTAAGACAAGTTCATACAGTACTTATATAACACGATACTGACACCATGAACGACATTTTGTCTCCTTGTACATGTAAAAATAACAGATGATTAAATGTGGGTTAAGCAGAATAAAAATAGGTAGTCTTAATTCTACAAACTTGTATGAGGGACTGCTGTTTTGTTTTTCGTTGTACATACTTTTTTTTCTGTTTTAAATCATTCGTTATTAGTGATGGTTTGGAACGTGTGCATGTTATGAAAGCGTATGCTGGTGGGCGTCACTAGCAGAGCAGGAAATGCTTATCTTTCGGAATACATAAATTCACCCCCATTTTTAGTGCGGTTCGTGTTGTACAATCTTCAGCTTTTTGTGTAGTGTTCTGTAGATCATTGGTAGTCTTATTTTACTTCCAACTACATTCACTATCCATTGTATTGTCTGTCATTCGAATTACGGCTTCTGATTTCTCCTTTAGTATCTCTAGGCTTGCTCATTTTTTTTTATTTTCTGTGTTGTATCTTGTGGCTTGTGGATCGTTGATTACCTCTTTGTTCCCTTTTTCTTTGTTTTGTAAATCATGGTTTTAGCCTTTTTTCTATTGGCCATTCTGTTGTCTGTTTTTCTTAAATTTACGGCTTCTGATTACCCGTATGGTATCTTAAGAAGAGTTTGAAGATACCAAAATATCAAACAGACAAAACAGGGGCCAAAATAAAAAAAGGTAAAACAATGATCTACAAAACATACATACAAAACTAAACATCAAGTAACACGAGCCCCACTAAAATCAGGAGGTGAACTCAGGTGCTCCGGAAGGGTGAGCAGTTCCTGCTCCATTAGTGGTACCCGTCGTGTTAATCTAGTTACAAACCACGTGATAGACAGTTTCTTCTCAAAGTAATAAGTCATGAACGGGGAAATGAACGGGAAGTTACCATATTAGTTATTGTTATTGGTGTCAAAGCTACTTTTAACAATATGTCATTCATATTTTGGGGCGGTCATTTTATAAGAGGGAACATTTGAGGTGTATTTAATAATTCACTCCAATTAACTATTCATTGTTTATTTCCAAATACAATTTGTAGAATGTTACATATTCAAATAGATGTTTACACATTGAACCAACTTTCTCAACTGACCAATACACATTAAGACATAACATTTATTTTAATTTCTCTTGACTTAAACTTTCGACCTTTTTAATTACTACTGCAGACCATTTAACAGACTGAACAAATTTATCATCAAATGCCTGACATCCCTAATGAGAGATAAACAAGAAATAAATCTAACTGACCACCATCTGTTTGTCTAGAACTACGTAATGTAAAATCTAATCATGCAAAACTAATTAAGACTTTCTTAATCAATGGAAAATATTGAAATGTAGAAAATTATTTAAAATATAACCTTATCAAACTTTCATATAAATATGCACTGCTATATTTCCCTCCCCCTTAAAAAAATAAATTTGTAGTTTCCAAAAATAAAATTTTAAATGAAGTAAAGAAAAATTAGAAGAAAAGAAAAATGCTAGAAAAAGCAACATAAAACAATGCAAATCAATTAAAATTACTGTTCACTGTTATGTGTTCAATATCGGACACTTATGATTGTCATTTTACGAAGTGAATATAATCCAATATCAAGAAATATAAGTTCATCTTCA
>MJUT01046574.1:521659-533245 GCA_002080005.1 Gigantidas platifrons | reverse complement strand
TTATCAGTGGTGGAAACAAGAGTACCGCGAACAAACTGACAAACTTTATCATATAACGTTGTATCGAGTACACCCTCGTTGATGTTTTGTTCATCGCGATTATTTTTCGCATTTGTTTGTTTTTGTTTTTTGTTTACTTTTGATGTAATTTATATTTAGCTTTGTCTCTTCAGCTACGTCCACTACTTATTGAATCAATTCTTAGTAGGTGAAATGACATTGACGCCTTACACATCTCCAGTTGAACTGTAAACAATCTGTTCAATTATTTTGGGCATTCGATTTAATTTTTTCAAGAGTTATTTTCATCCGTTACTCCGTTGCCTTTCTGGGTGGTTGCTATTTCTTATGGTTTCGACAAATCTGTAAGACACATGAAAGCACTGCATATACATAATTTACTTACATCACAAAACGAATGCCCGAAACACCTTAAAACTATTTGTTTGTTTTACCATATAAATCCGTTGATATCACAGTGTTGGGATGGAATAGTTCTTAGTCCAATAACACGACAAATATATCAAACAACTTACTACAGAAATAAAACTTTAGTGACAGCAAAGACATTGAGCGTCTCATTGAATATCTCAGATTTCCTCTCAAGTTGACTTAACAGGCAATTTTGTTACCAAACGTTTTAGTCTGTTAACTCAACAACCAAATTACTTCAAATACGATTATATGTTTCCTTTGTGTTTGCACAGTTGTGTCTGTATGAATTCCGAATGTCCTTTATAATTCTTGAAAATCTCTTCAAGGTTTGCTAATCTGTAAATGTCTTGCAATTTTATCCCAATGACTCTCCCCTGGTACTATTAATGAATGTATCCACCTGCTCACAAGGACAAGACGACTCAGTATCTGACGACAAGCAAACTAAGCGCAGAGATAATACCGTCATTATTGTCTGATTGCTTTTATAAACCGTTTAATTTGTTAGCTTCCAATGTAGTCGTTTGGCTGATTACCATGGTGACCTGACCTTGGTCTTGATATACATTTGGTTTTTTGTTTGTTTGTTTGGTTTGTTCATTTATCTAATTTACTCTGTAGTTCGTTCGCCTGTGTACATATTTATATTGGTATTTATTGTTATCAGTTCCGTAGCTGTTTATATTACAAATTATAAAATTATATTGGTATTAACAAAACCAAACTTTGATTAAAAAAGTTAATTCGATGATGTCAAACGTTCAGTGACCAATGGAATATAAATCTAGTTTCTCCAGTGCAGGCATGATCAGAAATCCATAGCTGGTCACACCACGATTACTCTCCACTCATCACCCGTGTGAATATTAATTGATTGATTTGAATGTTGGTGTTTTAACGCCACTTTCAGCTGTATTTCAGCTATAACATGGCGACCAGTTTTAGTGGGGGGAGGAAACCAGAAAGAACCACCGACCATGGGCAAGCAACTGGTAAACTTTATCACTTGCGGCTGCGAATCGAGTGCACCCTTTTTGTAATTTACAAAGCTGGGCGCCGTATTGGTGATAGGCTTGTATGAGCTGTTAGACCCAACGACCTAACTCATTGAGCCACCCGGGCCCCTCGTGTGTAAATTGAAACAATTACATTCATGTCGGGGTTGTGTGTTTGGGGAATCAACTTCTCCTCTTTCTCCGACTTTGATATGTGATTTTGGAATTGTTCCGACAGTGTGATATTTGTTGGTTTTCTACAATTGTATGAATAATATCCGCCCGTCGCTAGGTGTACTCGATATACTCTTATATGAAACGGTTTGTCCTTGACTTGCTGTAGGTAATCACCACTAATAACGTTTAACGCCAGCACAATAAAACTGAGCTATTGTTGAAAATAAGGGGTTAACAAGCTATCACAATAAACCATTGTCATGCACAGTTCGCATTCAATCTACGTGTATTGGGAATCTGTGCTAATGAAGACATAAACAGTTAAAATACAACGCTAATGACACTACTGTTATGTTGGAATTAAGAATAAAAATATCGAGATGACTTCACTATTCGTTCAAGGACGCCTAACAAATGTGATTATATGTTCGTACATTACCATCACGACGACAAGCAATAAACACAGTCACGCAAATAAAGCCTTATAAAGAAAAATCATTTACTGTATTTCTAAGTCAGTGTTTTCGTAGCAGCATCCTTCTTCTCTCTAAAGTTAAATATCATAGGTTACGCTTATACCATTATAGAGCACTATCTCTACGTAGACGACACTCCGTTAAAATATTTACCTACTATTGATATTGATATTGTATTTTTGTAAAACTTAGCATCACAATATAGCTGAAATTGAAATACTGCTAAAGTTGGCGTTCAATACCTTTCAATCAATCAATTATGCATGTAAAACACAAAATTATGTTCTCATGTTTGTATGTATTTTTCTGTCACAAACTGATATAGTTTTAAAATAAGACAATAATAAAATTATTTTACCAAAAAATATTATTCTGTTTGTAATTTAAATATCATTGTACTGGGTGAATCTCCCAAATGGATATATCTAATCACTGAGCATCACATGGCAATATATAATTATTCTCTTGTTTCAAATCATTAGTTTGCTTGCAAATTCAGTAATTGTCGATTCTAGCTGTAAACAAACAGCACCAATATGAACCAATAAATCATATAAAGACGAAATTGATGTCTCTAGGCCAAAGACTGAAATCAGAATTCAAAACATAAAAACCTGGAAGACACCAAAGATGTAAGTCAAAGAAAAATAGATTATACAATAAACACAAGAAAAGGGATAAAAGGACAAACGAGCCCGGGTGGATCAATGAGTTAGGTAGTTGTAGGGCCCGGGTGGATCAATGAGTTAGGTAGTTGTAGGGTCCGGTGGATCAATGAGTTAGGTAGCTATAGGGCCCGGGTGGCTCAATGAGTTAGGTGGTTGGATTACCTAACAACTCATACAAGCCTATCACCAATACGGTGTGGGTTCGCGCCCGGCTTTGTAAATTACAAAAAAAAATGCACTCGACTCGCAGCCGCAAGTGATAAAGTTCACCAGTTGCTTGCCCATGGTCGGTGGTTTTCTCCGCGTACTCCGGCTTCTTCCACCACTAAAACTGGTCACCATGACATAGCTGAAATATTGCTGAAAGTGGCGTTAAATACCAAAAATCAATCAATCATAAAAGGACAAACAATGGTCTACAAAACACTACACAGAAAACTAAAGAGTGAGCAACATGATCCTCATGCCACAAAAACCCGAGAGTGAACTTTGATGGGGTATACGAGGGGTAAGAATTCCTAGCTCCTCTAGTGACACCCGTCGTGCTACTGTTAAATTGTTAGATTGAGCTTGAAACTGGGTCTAAATCATACAGACTGAAGGATGCCTATACATTGTATAGTTACTGAAGACCCTACTGTGTCTATGAAAAACTCGGCTGGAAGATTATTTATGGTAGAAAAACTGACAAATGGCACCCTGTTTTCAAATTCCCGTCGGATTGGAACATTGCATATTCTGAAAACCATTGGGCCAATACTGCATCACAAATTGATTATGTTAAAAATAGTATTCTGCCATACATCAGGAAAGTCAGCCGTACACACGTCGTTTTTTTTTGTACTTGTTTCTATCAATTTATCGACTTATTTGTGGTAAGAAATAACAAAATGAACCATCATTTCTTGTACTTTTTTACTCATACAGTGTTCATCGGCCAAAATAAAATATACAGTTTTGTTCAATCCCCGGAAATAAAAACAGCGAAAATTTGTATCATACCTTTGCCCCCCAAAATCGCGAAATTTTAGACCCGCGAAAATAACCCGCTATACGGTCTTTGATGATGACGGTATTTGTAAGATTACTTCACCTTTATTTTGTGTTCTTATTTATACACCCACTACTGGGAAAATAAATTTTATAAGTTTAATAATATCAAAACAACAAAGTTGTCCATATGTAACGTTTATCGATAGAAGCAAAGAATACCGATAAACAGCATGTTAAGACCCGTTTTAACCCATTTATATGGTATGTGTTGTTCTCAATGTTGAAGACCCTACTGTGGCTGTGAACCGTATGACAACCATGAAAAGCACAACCTCATTTACTTTAATGTGTGTATAAGAGTAAAATTTGATATCTCGTGTTCATTTACCTCCATATCCTTTCCTACTAATATGTCGTTGCCAAATAAACATAGACACACTATCTCTTTGATATAAATATAGCTGAATTACTGTTCACTGATGTTTATCAAAAACCACAGAGTCAATCATTGTCTATTTGATTATAGCGAACCTCCAAAGAGTATTGGCCTCAACATAAACGTCGATATTATAGTACAGAATGCCTATTAGGGACGACGAATGGCTTTGGATCAAAGGAATTCAGTATACGCATGGTTCGTTATAAATGAAGTGGCTTACATTTTTTTCATTACTAATTGCCGTAATTGGGGAAAACTGCATAATTATTCTTCTATGCCTATGATATGATTGTTTTTTTAACAATTTGACTGGGTACATTATATATTGTCGTGATAAATATTGCCTTGGCTTCTTT
This sequence comes from Gigantidas platifrons, assembly GCA_002080005.1. Classification (NCBI taxonomy): domain Eukaryota; kingdom Metazoa; phylum Mollusca; class Bivalvia; order Mytilida; family Modiolidae; genus Gigantidas; species Gigantidas platifrons. The sequence continues at coordinate 528,706 of MJUT01046574.1, read as the reverse complement.
TGTTAATGATAACTAATTGCAGACAATAAAATGAAAGAAAATTAACAAAAAATACCACATTGTCAGACTCAATGTGTGTTAGGGTAATCTATTTTAACTCTTTCTGTGGATTTTCTATTGGATTTTGGCACTGTACCTAGCATGTGGGATATTTTTGTTTTTCATTGTATTAAGTTTATCATATACATACCGCTCACTTTCCTAGCTTGGTACAGACCCTGCAGCAAAAAGTGGCGGGGTTCAATTAGTGTTATTGGCAATTAGTTTTAGATTTTTTTTGTCTAGAGCGTTTACAACGGAAAGCAATTTATTCAGATGAAGAAATAAAGTAATGATGGCAAATTCCGCTATGTATTCCTGTTGAAACTTAGAACATAAAATATGTTATTGCAACAAAACACGATACATTTAATGAAGCACAACGTGAAAGTGCTGGGTTTTTTGTTTTTTGTTTTTTGTTTTTTTTACATATGACTGATAATAGGTTTTCGCCCAGCTAGCAGTATTTCAGCTATATTGTCAGGACAAGTTCAACAATATATAAAAATTACATAGAAATAAGAGAGGGGAGGGACAATGATTTGTCACTGCTGCTGGAAATGAATGGGGAATTTGGTAGGGACGAAAATGTTTGTTATTTGTGGCGGTTGCAATGTGTCTACTCTTTTACGAAGTCAACAAATGATGTATTTAATGTATGTAGGGAGCGTATCGCTCTCCTAGCACGCTAGCCACCCACGATATGGCTTTCCTAGCACGCTAGCCACCCACGATATGGCTTTCCTAGCACGCTAGCCACCCACGATATGGCTTTCCTAGCACGCTAGCCACCCACGATATGGCTTTCCTAGCACGCTAGCCACCCACGATATGGCTTTCCTANATTGTCAGGACAAGTTCAACAATATATAAAAATTACATAGAAATAAGAGAGGGGAGGGACAATGATTTGTCACTGCTGCTGGAAATGAAAGGGGAATTTGGTAGGGACGGAAATGTTTGTTATTTGTGGCGGTTGCAATGTGTCTACTCTTTTACGAAGTCCACAAATGATGTATTTAACGTATGTAGGGAGCGTATCGCTCTCCTAGCACGCTAGCCACCCACGATATGGCTTTCCTAGCACGCTAGCCACCCACGATATGGCTTTCCTAGCACGCTAGCCACCCACGATATGGCTTTCCCTATTATACCTGACATTCTCCATTGAGAATGCATCTCCTGTCGGCGACCTGGGGACGCGCTACGGGTTATATGGAGTATATATTTTTCAGTTGATACGATATTCCAGAGGTAGTGGTTCCTACCAGGATTTCCTTGATAGATTGTTGCTGCTAACAAAGTAGCTGCTGAAGCAAGGGTTCCAACGAAGGTTTTACAGTCGTAATCGCTATGGCAAATCTCTGTTACAGATCGACACCGATATCATGTGTTTGACCTAGTCACATTCATGTTCTACCTTCCTCTGCAATGACCTAACGAACCACATCGGTGGCGTAATGGTTAGCGTGCTCGCCTCGATTGTGGTAGATCTTGCGTTCAAGCCTCGAACGGGTCAAACCAAAGAATATAAAATTGGTAGTTGTTACTTCTCCGCTAAGGACGCCGCATTAATGAGAAAGAGCAAAGACTGGATGACTCGGAATCAGAATAATGTGTCCGAGTGGGGCGACACGTCTACCCGCGGACTGTTGTTAGTGAGCCAGCACTACAAAAATCCAACTCAGGGTGATGGTCAAGTACAAAGCGGACCTCATCATCATCTCATGGAAAATTAACTTGTTGTCGCCATGATATAGATGAAAAAATGCTGAATTGGTGGTAATAGTAAACAATAATCACTCACGCAATGACCTAGCGCGGTATTTTATGAGTAACACGACGGATGGCACTGGTGGAGCAGGAACTACTTACCCTTCCAGAACACCTGAGGTTACAGTTGGTTTTTATTGGGTTCATGCTTCTCAACTTTAGTTTTCTGCGTGTTCTTAGGACCATTCTTTGTCTTTTTTCTTTTGGCCGTTGTACTTTCTGACTTTCGATTTACAGCCTCTAATTACCTCGTTCGGTATTTACAGCCTCTAATTACCTCGTTCGGTATTTACAGCCTCTAATTACCTCGTTCGATATTTACAGCCTCTAATTACCTCGTTCGGTATCTTCAAACATTTCTTACAAGTAATTACGTTTCTGCATAGCCAGGGGCGGATCCAGGATTTCAAGTTAGGGGGCGGGGGGGCGCACGTAAAAAAAATCGCGCCGAAAATTGTGGGGGTGTTTCGTGTGAAAAATCACGATTTTACGCAAAAAAATTACATTTTTTCCAATTTTTTAACACAAGACGTAATAAATATGGTTTGTTATATCATGGCAGTTGTCACATGTCTTATATCAGTGTCTGGATCGGCAAATGAGTTCCTTACAGATATTCATTCGTGTTCGTAATGAAATATTTAAGATAAACATTGAAAATAAGCGAGATTTGAAGAAGAAGAAACTGGTGTAAATTTGCGAAGTGTATATTAAGAATACCTTGTATGCATAAAAAAATTTAGTCTATAGGTTTATGATGTTTAACGCCCCTTTCAACAATATTTCAGTTATATAGTGGCGGTCAGTTTTATTGATGGTGGAAACCGGAGTACCCGGAGAAAACCACTGACCTGTCGCAAGTCACTGACAAACTTTATCACATAATGTATCGATTACACCTCGACATGAGCGTGGTTCCAACTCAAAACTTTAGTGGTGATATACATTTATTTCACAGTTAGTACATCCAACTATCATACGATCACGACCATGACAGCCCTTTCAAATATCGCTGCTTAATACATAAAATGATATATCATAAAGGTGATAACAAAATTACCGAACATCGAGCAATCTTATAAAGGGAAAGTCAAAACTCATAAATCAATAAACAGACAAAATCAGTCAACATCCGGAAAACTGGGAAAACCGCAAAGGCATTTCTAAAGAAATTGTGGATTGAATCAGATTTTACGGCGCCAAACCTCTCTCTTTTATTACGGTTCAAAGGTTCCGGTTGTCACTATAAAACTATTTGAATTCGGTTTTTGTATAACAATAAACACAAGCTCTCGGGGGCTTTTTACCGAATATAAAGAAACCTATAACAGCATTTATAACAATACTGGAACAAAATAGGTAAAATAGTAGTCAACACAGTACTAATTTCAGTTAAGAGGGTATCTAATATATCTCGTGAACCATCTCCATCAATGACTATGAGTTCTTTGAAGTATTTTAATTACGACAGTAAATGTCAAAAATACTTTTACGTCACACATTCACAAAAAATATTTTTTACATTGTAAATCATGTATATTAAATCCTTATCTTTATACATTTTCACTCTATGAAAATGCATCTTTCACCATTGTATCTGCAGATACAGAATAATTTTCGACAAGATCTTGGCATAGAGGCATGTTTCGTTTTGCTATGAAGTCATTCTTTGTATGTCTATTAATAAATATCCATGGCATTTTTACTCGTACAGTTTGGTCAAATTAACTCCATAGATGCATACCATTCCAGAGCATCTGAGTGGGGTTCTTGTTACTCGATCTTTTGTCTTTAGTTTTATGTGTATGTTTTGTAGATAGTTGTTTGTCCTTTTGTCCTTTTTTCGTTTGGCCATTGTTTTGTCTGGCCTTCCTCGATTTCAATATTTTCTATGATATTCAGATGTCAAATTGAAAACCCGAGTAGCTAATCCATGTTCATGTGAGCCTCTGGTTTTGTATCAGCTTGTTTTCTTGTTTATGCAAATCGTTTGTTTACATATTGAATATATACAATCTTCTATACAAATATTATGTTACCTTTTAACAACAATACAGTAACCTTGATCTAAAGGTAAGTTATTAAAAACAATTTTTTTTATAAATAAAATTGACAACTGTCTGCTTTTGTTGAGCTAGACGTTCAATAATAATCAAGAGTTAGTGAACCATCGTAGATTAAGGGTAAGTCAAGGTCGTAAGGATTTACGAGTTGGTATCTTTTATATCAAACAGCATCGGTAATATAATGGTTAATCTCGAGTGCGGTAGTTCGTGTGTTCGAACCCCGGTTGGGTCAACAGAGGCGGATTTAGAGGGGGCGTGCGCACGCCCCCTAAATTTCGCAAAGTATTATGTTATACAACGTTAATTAAGCAGTTCAACAAATAACTCTTTAAAACTTAATCAATGGTTCTTTGAAGGGTTAAAATATCGTGATCGACCAGTCATGAGTTGAACAATTCGCATCACGGTTGTTTAAAAAGGTTTTACTTTAGGGTCTTATAATCTGACAAAAACATAATGTTAACAATTATCCGACAAAATTAAGACTCAAAGTCAAGTTTTTTTGATCTGATAAAAATGATGTGGTTGGTTAAAAAAAAATTGTCGTTCAAATAAATGTCTGTAATCCCTCAAACCCCCAGAGCTTCAGGGTGGGGGGCTTCGCCCCTTGGGTCCCTACCAGGGCTCAACCCTTGACCCGCTGGGGACCTTCAGCGGTCCCATATGCCTACTCATGCTCCCCCCCTAACCACAAATCCTGGATCCGCCCCTGGTCAAATTTGTAAAATTGGTATTTGCTAATTCTTTGCTAAGCATTCATTGAATGTAACTTGTTCACGCCATGATAATGTTGCACAATCTCTAATTTGGCGTTAAACAACAATCACTCACTCCTCTACATAAATAATATCTGTGGTCATTTGTGTAACGGATATAACCAAGTAACAAATAGAACCCCAATTGTCCTATTTTTCTTCGTCGGATCAAAACGAAGTTTTCTGTAAAGAACCCCACATATACTTTATTTGTACACTATCAAATTATTTGCAAAGATGCTTATATTTTACATATAACATAGGTGCAGATCCAAGATTTCAAGTTAGTGTCCTGTGAAGTGTTTATTTTCTTAGATTAGTTAGTCCTTTTGTAATTTTTCTTTTGTCCATTGTATTGTCTGTTCTTCTTAGAGTTACGGCTTCAGATTCCCCTTTGGCATTATATAAAAGCCTTTCTTGTATCAAATGTTGTCATCTTCATTCAAAGTACGTATAATCAACTAATGTATTATTGTGTTCTTTGATTATTCTTCCTTCGTTCCTTATTTCAAAGCCTGATATTTCATTCACAACAAAGTACCATACTACTGTATAATTCATCTTCAAATAATTATATAAGAAAGAATATTAAATTCGATTGTATATATTATTCTGAACTTTTGGAGCGAGTTATGTATTTTTTTTTTTTTATCACGGAGCTCCATCTCTATCATACTTAATGCATGTAGGTGTACATTGATATAGCAATACAATTCTAATTGTGTGAATCAAAATCCAATAGAACAATATACAAAGAGTAAAAGATTGATTATTGATTGCTGAAAGACCAGTAGCAAATTTAATATTTCATGTTATTCATGATCATGACAAAGTCAGCAATATCTAAAAGCATGCAAAAATAAGTGATGAATGGGAAACTGGAGCAATGACTTTCGACTGCCAGTACAATTTAGTATTAAGTTAGCACCATGACACAATATCAACAACAAACAAGATGAACTGTGAGCTAATGCTCATTTACGATACCCCCGCATATATGTTCAATGTGTATAAAAACCAACTAAGTCGGCAAACAGGAAGTAGGAATCTGACGGGTTCAAAAACGCTTCCCACAATATGCCATGTACCTATATGAAGCTTGTGACCAAATATCAGATTTATGCCATCAATAGTTGCTGAGAAAAATATCTTGGACGGATGCGAAGGACGGACGGACAGAGGTAAAACACTATACCCCTCTGGTGGAGCGGAGATATAAAAATGAGGGAGGGAGGGATAAACAGATGAGACAAGGACTTTTGACTGTGACTGGGAATAAATAGAGGAGATATTTAGCTTCATTGCAGACCTTTGATATAGAATTTTGAATTCTTGGTGTTTAACACCACTTTCAGCAATATTTCAGCTATACCATGGCGACCAGTTCTAGTGGTGGAAGAAGCCGGAGTACCCGGAGAGAACCACCGACCATGGGCAAGCAACAAGTAAGCTTTATCACTTGCGGCTGCAAGTCCAGTGCACCTTTTTTTTTCTAAATTACAAAGCTGGGCGAGAACCCATGCCGTATTGATGATAGGCTTGTATGAGTTATTAGGTAATCCAACTACCTAACTCATTGAGCCACCCAGGCCCCCCTTTTGATATAGAAAGGCACATCTATTGGATTAAATATTGGTAGTTTAATGTGTCAATACCCCTACTATTGGTTGATGTAAGTATATAGCTGTATCACCAGATCAGTAGAGTGAGCAGGTGATTATTGTTTAACGCCAGTTAGATTTTTTTAGTGCTAGCTCACTGAAACAACAGTCCGGGGGTAGACATGTCGCTTCACTCGGACACATTATCTAGATTCCGAGCCAAGAAATCTTTCTCCTTTGTACAACGTGTTTGGCGGAAAAGCAAGAAATACCAAGCTTAACTTGTAGTCTTTGGCGGAAAAGCAACAAATACCAAGGTTAACTTGTAGTCTTTGGCGGAAAAGCAACAAATACCAAGCTTAACTTGTAGTCTTTGGCGGAAAAGCAACAAATACCAAGCTTAACTTGTAGTCTTTGGCGGAAAAGCAACAAATACCAAGCTTAACTTGTAGTCTTTGACAGAAAAACAACAAATACCAAGGTTAACTTGTAGTCTTTGGCGGAAAAGCAACAAATACCAAACTTAACTTGTAGTCTTTGGTGGAAAAGCAACAAATACCAAGCTTAACTTGTAGTGTTTGGCGGAAAAGCAACAAATACCAAGCTTAACTTGTAGTCTTTGATGGAAAAGCAACAAATACCAAGCTTAACTTGTAGTCTTTGGCGGAAAAGCAACAAATACCAAGGTTAACTTGTAGTCTTTGGCGGAAAAGCAACAAATACCAAGCTTAACTTGTAGTCCTTGGCGGAAAAGCAACAAATACCAAGCTTAACTTGTAGTCTTTGGCGGAAAAGCAACAAATACCAAGCTTA
>MJUT01046574.1:502991-521394 GCA_002080005.1 Gigantidas platifrons | reverse complement strand
AAGGCAACAAATACCAAGCTTAACTTGTAGTCTTTGGCGGAAAAGCAACAAATACCAAGCTTAACTTGTAGTCTTTGGTGGAAAAGCAACAAATACCAAGCTTAACTTGTAGTCTTTGTCGGAAAAGCAACAAATACCAAGCTTAACTTGTAGTCTTTGTCGGAAAAGCAATAAATACCAAGCTTAACTTGTAGTCTTTGGCGGAAAAGCAACAAATACCAACCTTAACTTGTAGTCTTTGGCGGAAAAGCAACAAATACCAAGCTTAACTTGTAGTCTTTGGCGGAAAAGCAACAAATACCAAGCTTAACTTGTAGTCTTTGGCGGAAAAGCAAGAAATACCAATCTTAACTTGTAGTCTTTGGCGGAAAAGCAAGAAATACCAATCTTAACTTGTAGTCTTTGGCGGAAAAGCAAGAAATACCAAGCTTAACTTGTAGTCTTTGGTGGAAAAGCAAGAAATACCAATCTTGTAGTCTTTGGTTTGACCCGACAGAGGCTCTAACCCACCATCTACCACACTCGAGACCAGCATCATTTCAGAAAAACTGCACACAATAAATGGCAAAAACTTATAGAGATCCTTAACTCTTGAGTTTTGCTGTATATACATGATCAACATAATTGCAGGGATAATTCTGTTTTTCGTGTTGCATCTGGAATGCCATATACGGATTCTGATTACCACATCTTGAAACTCTTCTTCATACACCTGTGATATTTAATCAAAATAAAAAATAGAACAATTTTCTTACATTTTATTGGTCATTTTTTATGTTATGAAACAGAACACAATTCTTCAATTAGGTGCTTTAAATGAACTGGTATGAATAACAACAAGTTTTTATTAAAATAATTACATCATAAAACTCAAAAAATTGTTCCTATTCACATCAATTCATCATAATGATTGTCCAATAAATAGTATACATTGTATATACCTCATTCTTATATTTTTAATTTATTAATTAAAAACAATATGCATACCTCATTCTTAATTTATTAATTAAAACAATATAACCATAAATCTGATCTACTAATTCAATAAATCTATTCTCGATTCTGAAGTGAGGTCAATGCCTTCAATTATGAAATGCCAGGATGTTTGGAAAAGAGAATAGGTGAAATTAAAGCATGGCTAATAATAACATTAATGCTAAGATTGTCTTTTCCTGTTATGTAAATTTGTTAGGTTCTACTTTTTGGGGCTATAGATGTTTTACCCCACTTTCAACAACATTTCACCAATGGAACGACCATTTAACTTTTAGGGTAGGGATATATCTGGCTTTTTTTTTTATTTCTGTCACCAAATTTTATAGAAAAAAAAATAATTGGCTTGAAAAAAAAAATCGGACCCTGCAGTTTTCAATGAGAACTAAATCTAACTTTTGTTTTTTGTGAAAAATTTTTAATTTTGTTTCGTGTGAAAAACAAATTCTAGCATGGTTAAATGGTTGGTCCCTTAGTGAAAACATTTTTACTTATAGTATACATGGATACTTCTGTTAGCTTGATCAATTCCTTAAAAGAATGATAAATAGTGCATACACACTCTCATAGAGGTACACTTAAATAAAACCAAGACAAAACATTAGGGTCTCCTCCCTGTCGCGGAGTTGTTAAGATGTTGACTTTTGACCACCAGCCTAACACTTCTGTCGTGGGTTTGCGCCAAGTAATTAACCCGCCACAAATGATATTGTGAATTCATTATTATTTTTGGAATACCAATTTTCGTGGATTTTGTGGATAATATCAAACCACGAAATTAAGAATTTAAAGAAAATTTATCACAATATATATATATATAATATACTGGCAATAGCAGTTGATGCACAAATTCATTCATCCACCAAAAATACAATTCCCCAACATCAAAGAAACATGGTATCCACGAATTTAAATGGATTCACAGTAAGGTTTTCAAACATCTACCTCAGGCCATGGCTATTACCGTCCTGTTCGTTATGTCTTTCCGGACTCTATCCCACTAAAACTGGCAGTCATAACTCAGTATATTTCTCCGACCCGCCCTTTTCCCCCTTCCCCTCCCTCCACTAAGACTGGTAACCATAACATTAGCCGACACATAGCTGAAAGTTATGATAACTACTAATAATACTAACCTTTAGTTTACTTATATCTTACATACAAACAAAACATGTCTATTTTTGCATAACCATTGAACTTTCACCGGGAAAAATAAACCATAATTCCAACAGTCAACTCATATAATGCTCGAGCTGGCCGGTCAACTCGTCATAATACTCGAGCTGGCAGTGTCAACTAAACTCAACAATAAACCAGTAATTAAATTATTAACAAAAACATTGGCCAGTACATGGAAAGCAAATGTAGCAATATTTTTTTTTTTAATTCGGTTTTTGCCGAACCTCATTTATCAACGTATAAGTCCATGTAGACTTATGCCCTTTGCTCCTATTTATAAATCAGAAAGCAGACCATGTGACTATCATGTGACTTAATTAGTTCAGTGAAAGTCTGGAATATTAAGTAGACATGTTTTGCCCCAACTGTAGAAATCAAAATATTAAAAAATGTTCTAAGACAATCTAGAAAATGTTTTTCTATTAAAATCAAAGAAAAACAAGAAGAAAGTTGAATTATACAACAAAATCAACATAAAAAATGTTCTAAGACAAAAATAAACAACACTACTTCTTGTCAAAGGTGGGATACAATTCTTTTTCATTTTGATTAGCGAAGATTTTGATTGGTCAATTTACTGATGTTATCTAAATCATGTGATTGTTATGTATATGAGACAATATTTTGAATGATTTTCCAAATGTACTATAGTAGGAACAAGGTTTGGTCATTACTTAAACATGATATTTATTTGGATGAGACTTGAGGTCACTTCTATTAAGCAGTCACCTGAATTAAAAGGTCACTTTTTTCTTGTCCTGTAACAGAAAATTTCATATGAATTGATCCTCTTTTAAGATCACATGTCTTAAAAGACCACTTTCCGGTCATCGACTTTAGCAGTGGTCTGGTGGCCCACGGCCAGTGAAAATTGATTGGGACCCGTGACTTTTGCCAGATTTTTTCAATAGAATCTATATAAATTTTGAAGTTTTCGGGCCAGTAAATTCGAAAGTCTAATTTCGTAGACTGACTTTCTATTTGCCCTTTAGGTGACCACTTAATACAGGTCTGACTGTACCATGCATATATTACTAAATATTTTATTATGTGTGAAACTATGGGTGTAAATCTGAAAATGTATTTTTACCCATTAATAGAAAAAAAACAGTAATTGATTGAGCGTGAGCGATTGTTGTTTAATGCCACGTGAGCAATGTTTCAGCGATATCATGGCTAAACACTAATAAAATTTCATAATTAATAATGTTCAAAAATTGTTGGTGTAGTACAGCTTACAAAGGAACATTTAGAACTTGACTTCACGCATGCCTTTGAATGTTCAATGGGCTATTTACTAAAATAACGATTAAACGTTTAATTTTTTTTGTTTACATAATATCTATATATATGATCTCCCAAAATAAATGAGTTTCTAATGATATTATTCAAGTTTAAATCATGAAAATTATAAAAATTTTAATGAATTATGACATCAACCAAAATTGCACATCTGTATATATTAGTTTTTGGTTAACTAGAAAAAAAACCCTGGAAATTGGTGTCTAGATTGAAAGTCTTACTGCACTATATTATATTAACACGACATTATCAATAACATATTGAAATTTACTGATATTCAGTATTCTGAAAAATTACCATAGTAACAGATCTTTATTATTGCAACAATATACCTCATATAATTAAGCATAGAAATACATTCAAAACTGCCAATGCAGTCACCTCTATTAAATTAAAACGTCACCTTTTCTTGTCCTGTCATAGAAAATTCATATGAATTGAACCTCTTTTAAGAGGCCACCTGTCTTATAAGGCCACTTTTTCAATTTCCAATGAGTGACCTTTTAATACAGGATTGACTACACGTATTTCTCAAAAGAAGAAGAATAAAAAAAAGTGTGGCATAGTTCTGGAATATCATATTAGCCCTCTAGTAAAACAGTGTAAATGTGATATTGAACATTTCCATACAATCAATGTCTACTGACAATTTACATAAAAAAAACAAAAACATTTGCAAATTGATAAAAACTTCCCAAGACTTATCATCAAAACAAACAAAAATATAACTTAAAAAAACACAAGATTTGTCTTGGAATGGAATGTTTCTACAACTGTCTTCCAGGTTACAGATTCTTCATGATTAAAAGATTCTGCTAGAACTTATATCAAGTCACACTTCTCTTGACCAAGATGTCATATACAATTTAATAAGGGAGCAACCATTTAATTTTGATGGGGGAAAGGGGAGGGATGTTATATTTTTTTCTGAAAAAATATTTCTGTCCCCAAATTTTATGGAAAAACTTTATCTGACTGCAAGTTTAGCACATATAGCTGAAATACTGCTAAATTTGGTGTTAAACACCACTCAATCAATCAACTGCAGTTTTCACTGAAAAATTTTGCTAAAATTGAAAGACAAATTAGATTCTTCATATCCCCAAAAAACCCCAGAAAATAATCTGACCATTGCTAATATTTGTTTCGTGTGCCAAATTTTTCTGGCTCCGAGAGGTGGGGAAATCATATCAACCCACTCCTTGCCCTAAAAATTAAATGGTTGGTCCCTAAACATTTTATCTATTCAATAAACAAAATAAAAGTGGAAAAAGGTACTGCTAATAAACACTGTCTGAACACATAATGATAGTCATATGAGCTTGCACCAATGTAAAACATAAGACATAATACATATATACAGTCACACCTGTTCATGTGGTCACCTCTATTAAGCAGTCACCTGTATTAAAAGGTCACTTTTTTCTTGACCTATCAGAAATTGTCATATAAATAGAACATCTTCTAAGAGGTCACCTGTCTTATAAGGTCAATTTTTCTTTGTCCCATAGGTGACCTCTTAATACAGGTTTGACTATATATATATTATTCCATCGTCGTAACCCACAGCTGATCACGTTCTGATTACCCAGCACTCATCACCTGTGGGTCAGCTCACAGAGAAATCCTGGTAGTCATGCGGTCATCTTAAAACACTTTGACAAGTCCCAATGACCGTCTTTATAGCCAATCAAATCAGAGCTTTTACATGTATCTAAATTAAGAAAGGAATTCCTTGTAAATTATGGGATCTGACATTTTTATATGGCTGTGTTTAGCTGCAGAACCGTAGTTGAGACTTGTAGTCCGTATGATGTTTATCAAAAACACATCATAAGGACCATATGAGACACGGTTCTGCAGCTATGTCTGTGTAGCCTTTTCATCTCAAAGAAGGAGATTAACAATATTAAACAATGATTTTGATTGCAAACTATTAAATGTCTTTTTTTTCCTACGAACAAGGCTTTCTCTGCAGGATAACCCATGGGTGATGAGTGAATAGTAAGTCTGAGCATGATCAGCCATTGGTTTACCAATGATGATATTTTTCCTGATTCAAAATGAATTCATTAGAACACACATGTACATCAGTTGCATGAATGTTTTTTTCTTTATCCTTGGTTGCACGTTGCCAAGACAACATAATATACTGATATAATACCAAAAATGTGTTTTTTTCACATTTGAAACATCTCATGTTTCCAATAATAATTTACAATGTCAGAATAAATTATATAAATTTCAAAATTACCACAAAAAATTAAGGCACAAATTGTTATTATTTATATTAAAATTTATATACAGTGATTCTCTATAATTACTATTTGCTAAAAAAAAAATGTTATTAGTTAATACATGAACATTATTTGAACAATATTTTTTTCACAGATTTTCTTTGTACATGTAGTGTAGGACGTCACATACTGAAATATTTACACTGAACACAGAATCCAATTAAGTATTACATGTTACATTCAGGGGGTGGGGGCGTCAGAACTTATAATTTTGTCCATGATGAATTATGTTCATGTCAACTTTTTTTTCTTGTTTTACTGAAAATGGAAATCTATATACAATGTATATATAAATTGATTGGGTTTAAGGTGTATAATGCCACTTTCAACAATATTTCAGTTATATCATGGCGGACAGTTTTATTGCCGGAGTACCCAGAAAAAACCACCGACCTACTGTAAGTCACTGACAAACTTCATCACATAATGTTGTATCGAGCACACCTCGCCTGAGCCGGATGCGAACTCACAACGTTAGAGGTGATAGGTACTGATTGCATAGGTAGTTATAAATCCAACTACCATAACATCAGGACCATTGAAAATGGAAACCTAAATTGAGTTTTTCTTAAAGGGGCATTAGCTACGATTTTGACCAAAAAAATTATATGCTTTGGAAATTGGTAAATAGCTTTAAAATGATGAAATAAAGGAAAATATTTCACAATAAACAGCTTATCGAACCACTTTCCGCCTTTTGAGAACGAAAATTACCATCGATTACTCATTTGCTTGCAAGCAAAAAATTTGACCTCGCTTTTTCCGTATACAATTGACCTTACTAGTGACAGGTAAACACGAATAATTTGTATTTTGTCGCTTATTAACTGCCAAATTGCATGGTTCTTTGTCCGTAATTAACACCTACTAAAATCAGATTCACAAAAAATAAGAAATAAGTGCATTGTTGTACTGATTTAATGACGATTCGACAAACCCTGTAAACAATGTCGATAATTAATAAGATGGTGTCCATTTCTTGATCGATTTCAAAAATTCAAAAGCTACTTAAAATGGCAAAAAGGAAAATCTTTGAAATCTTTAATAAAAATATTTTGAGTTAGGTACAGTTTTTGGTGGATTAGTGAGTTTGGTAAAAGAATGAATTGCCTTGGCCTCTTTTTTGTTGTTGCTCATTATAACCACCTTCTCCAGGTACTATAAAATTGTGCATAATTCACTTTGAATCACAGCTTTTTGCATGAAATTATGCTAGAACTACAATGTACATTGTACATATAACAATACATAAATTATGAAAACATTTTTCCGGACACACACAATTTTAACATAAATAACCATCACAACTGTATATGACTATTTACAAGCAAATAAAATATGTGTGTCATCAAACAAGACAAAATTTCTTATAAATAAAATGATCATGGTCCCAAAAACCAAAAATCAATGTAGAAAATCAGATATATTAAGAAATAGTCAGACTGAAGTATAATAAAAACTACCTGTATTTCTTTTTTAATATTGTTGAAAAAGGTAGGTTTGCAATTTTTTTTCTTTTTTCAGATTTTTATGTATGCTACACAGGACAAGGTTCTAATTTTAACAGCGCTTGTTGCAAAAATGGCACAAAAACCCTTTAAAAAAGTTTAGGGTAGGCACTAAAAATGAACTTGTAGGTTTAGCGGAAATACAGGAATTTTTGTTTGGTCTGAGGCCAAAATTAAAATATTGTTTGTTTCCCCTTTTCCGACTGACCCGATAAAATAGGCCTGACTGGGAACATTTTTATTGACTTCAGCGAAAAGAAAAAAAATTATTCCGGAAATTTTTTCTGTTCCGTTCCAGAAACGAGAGAAAATTATTTGTTCAATTTCAATTCGGAATACTTCTAAAATTACGTATGACTTCATCGAAGGTCATTGAGGCAAATCCATATCGAAAAGCAATAACAACGATGGACACCACATGGTGTCAGTCAGTGTGTCGGTGCTGTCGAAAACCGGAAAGGTTGAAAAAACTTTGATTAGCAATGCATTAAAAAAGATCAGAAGTAAAAACACATGGGAAGAATTTTTTTAGAGGAGTTGCTTGATGACCTGAAAGTAACTGATGACGAAAATGATGCCTTGGACAAATAAAATGTAAACGTGACCGTATCTATTGACAAAGACACAATGAAATAAATAAGTCATAAGAACGTGTTGGGTAGATCATTCTGCCAAGTGCTTATTATGAGGTTCATTTGATGAAAAAAAAATATTTTACATACCTACCTACCAACTACCTTGAGTGTAGGGTCGCAAAAGGGGAAACAAACAATTTTTTAAGGTTGGCTTGATTTGATATTAATATTAGTTAGCGGTAAAGCAATAATTATAATTTTAGTCGTAATTCATCATATGGTTGAAAAAAAATTGCATAGCTTTATTCATCAATACAATACACAAGTTACACTTTAATCTAAAAGTTTTAAAATTAAAAAAAAAAATTCAAATTTAAAATTCAATTTAAAAATTCAGAATCAAAAATGGGTACCACATGGACAGAAAAAAAATTGTGCTAATGCCATTTTATGTATGATATTCAGATGTTAAGATAAAAGATAAAAATAAATACATGAAATATGGTACAATTGTTTTCTTTTTTTATTTTTAGATTGGTTTATTATGAACACTGATGAATTACCCAAACCACTCCCTATGTGCATATAATTTGGTCCTATTTTTAACATTCACGAACATATGATTGGTGTGAAAGTTCAAAGTAAAGTTACCAATTCTTATACCAAACACTACATAGCACTTTGTCACTACAAAAATGAGACAGAAATATACCATGAATCAACACTTTACAATGACACCATGAATCAACACTTTACACTCTACAATTCAAATAATGCTGTCTATTTTTAAATCATATTATTTTTGGTTGTCTTCACAATCATACATATATTATGATCAATATATACCATGGAAGTAATGTTCTTAAACAGATTACAAACGGGTTAGAATCTATCCTGCACTACATCACCCCCACCCCCCTCCCCCACCATTTTTGTTACTTCTCTTAATTTCTTCATATCATTGTCTCTATTTTAATATTTGTCAAGGTAACTAGGATTTTATTTTGCTTGTGTATAATGCAACACAAGTATCTATCACAGTCGAAATAGTGAATAAATATAGAATAATGGCAGTTTTGAAGGTCGAGACAGCCATTAACACAAGTATCTCAGCGAGTCCACAATTCTAATAACAAAAAAATATTTAGATTTTTATTATGACTGAGAGACCAAATTAAAATAACCTGTTTGAACACTACTTCCAGAGTTTAATCAACCTATACATAAATTTCATTATTTTCATAATTAAATATCATATATGTGATGAATTTATAACATGACAGAATGTCCTTCAGTAAGTTCAAAGGTCAAACGATGTGTCTTCTCTTAGAACATGATATAATATCCTTCAGTAAGTTCAAAGGTCAAACAATGTGTCTTCTCTTAGAACATGACAGAATATCCTTCAGTAAGTTCAAAGGTCAAATGATGTGTCTTCTCTTAGAACATGACAGAATATCCTTCAGTAAGTTCAAAGGTCAAAACTAATTCATGAACAAATGATGATGAGACAAGATGCTCCTTGTAATGTCCCCACTAAACTAGTATTTTAAGGCAGAATTTGATTGTACTGCAGCAAGCAGTCAGATTAAACTGTTGTTTTTTTTAAATTATTTTTCTTATATTCCTGTCCGTTCTGCCATACACTGTATTGTATGTATCCAGCCATATCCTGGTGGCATGTCATGCCACACAAAGTTTTCTATGGTACGGTTAAGTAACACTCTGTTCTCATTATGAAATTCACATGAAGCATTACTGACCTGTAATGAAAGGACAAGAAATTGTTTAATAAAGATATACACATGAGGCATTACTGACCTGTAATGAAAGGACAAGAAATTGCTTAATAAAGATATACACATGAGGCATTTAACTGACCTATAATGAAAGGACAAGAAATTGTTTTATAAGGATATTTACATGAGGATATATTGACCTGTATTTGAAGGACAAGAAAACATTTTTCTATAACAATATCCATATATGGCATAATTGACCTGTATATAAAGGACAAAATCTGTAATATATGCTTCTAATAATGATATGCACAGGAGGCAGTACAGAACTGTAAATAAAAACAGAGGCCCACTGACCACCTGAAATCAAATTTTAGGAGTCATATATAAACAGGATTATGCACCTGTTCTTTTGGGACCATTAGATGCTAGATTGGGGGAGATGTGACGTTTGAATCTGCTAACATAATTTATCCCACACATTTACCGTAAAGAAGGTGCACCAGTAAATATACCAGATAATCCGAGCTGTTACTGTTTTTGGAGGAACACTGTTACACATCAAATGAGCAAATTTACACCGATAACCATGACAACATATCCACAAATAACTAATATAGTTGCTGGTGAAAAAGAGGGGGTAATGGTGTTTAACGCCACTTTCAGCAATAATTCAGTAACATCGTGGCTGTCAATTTTATTGGCAGATGAAAATGGGAGTACTGCTGAAAAGGTGTCACTAGAATGTTCCCATCCAATTTTGTGAATATTGATGTACAAAATGTAACTGTTTTGTTTGTTTGTTAATTTGTTTTTTCAATTATACATTGATTACTGTTTGATTGTCTGTTTGTTATTTTCGCTCATGTTTCTTTCAAAGACCTAATTAATGACCTTATCATTTCAGGTTTCATTTGAGAACATATGTGTTTACAACAACATTTTGGTAAAAAAACGCTACATTTACGAAAACAAAATGACAAGATGTAATTAATATTTTGTACATGTATGAAAAATAGCTGCATGCAGCCATCTATAGATATTCTCTTTCAAAATGTCTATTTCTGTTACCTGATCTCACCTGATGTCCTGCTTGTTTTGGGATTTTTTTTTTTCAGCGATAATAGCTGAAATAAGCCGAATAACTGAAACTAATGCTCACTTACGATACCCCCGCAAACAAGAAGTAGGAAGGTGACGGGTCCAAAAACACTTCCCACGATATGGGGTACCTACATTTTTTGTATATGAAGCTTGTGACCAAATATCAGATTTCTGCCATCAATAGTTGCTGAGAAAAATGCGACGAAAAATATCTTCGGATGGAAGGACAGACAGATGGAAGGACGGACAAAGGTAAAACAGTATACCCCCCTCCGGTGAAGCGGGGGTATAAAAAAAAATCTTCCAAGCAGAACTTAACCTGTTGAAAACCATAGTTACTGATAAACTTTATCCCATAAAGTTGAATCTAGTACAAGTAGCCACAGGCATCATTTGACCTAACAACATAAGTGGAAATAGGTACTGATTGTATACTATTATAGGTGTAACTCAAAATACCAAATGTACTAAAAATATTTGGTCCAATTTGTATAGATCACTAATTAAGTATTCACAGAATGTTTCTTGAATAACCTTTATCAAATGTCGCTCATAGTCAAATCATTTAAAAGACTTTGGGAGCAAAAAGGTCAAAATCAAACAATATAGCTAATATCCGCTAAGGTCACCTACATGTATGCCTCAGGTGATTGACCTTAGTATAAATAATAATTACATTATTTAAGAACTGTAAATTTCAAACATAAATATATCTAATAAACCATGAGTCAGTCCCACAACATTGACTACAGGCTGGATAATACCCTTGGGGATTAACAGTCCATCAGCTTTTATGCAACAACCCAGCAGTAGTATTAAAAATGTAGGGTAATGATCTCAATCTAATTAAAATTAGATCTCTCACTTTGCTCTTGTTTATTTATATTTCGTGTGTGGGAGATCCAACGCAAGCCTGTAGACATCCCATTCTGGTGATCTAGGTAGGGTAAAGCAAAATATTGTCCATTCAACTGATCGCTTACGAGATCTTGAAAGTGGATTTAAGCAAGGGACGTAACTCTGGGTGTTATTGAATTATGCAAGAAATCCATTCGAAATTCTTCCAATGTTATCTACATGTATATCGACTATGTCAGAGCCCGATTGTTCCGACAACTGTTTACAATTCCGGAGACAAGAAGACGTCTTCAGGTGAAAATTCATAATTTACGACACAAATCAAATATAATAAATGTATGTGTGCTTATTATGTGTGATATCAGAAAACGATTTTGATTGGCTGTTCTGAGGGTCGTTACCTTTATTTGCATCTCATTACATATGCGTGACCCTAGGTCACCAGAATGCAATGTCTACATGCTTGCGTTAGATCTCCCACGTGCGAAATATAAATAAACAAGAGCAAAGTGAGAGATCTAATTTTAATTAGATTGGTAATGATCTCTAACTTGAACCAACAGATTATACTTCCCTAGCTAGTGGTGCGGTCAGCTAACTAAGAGAATACATTGACCCTGCTATTGTGCTGTCAATACTTATTGTTATTTTATTTTTGTGATAGTTTGTGGTCTTTTTTTAGTGGAGCAAATGTGCTGGTTTTTCATCGTTTGTTTATATATGTACTGCCTTGGAAATCTATGTACCAAGATGGCAGAGTAGGAATCTCATTAACCGGTTTAATTATTACCCCAACACATTTTTGTTCCTGTCCTAAGCCAAGACCAGGATTTCCAACATAATACGTACAGGGATGGTTTTTTGTAGTTACCTAATTAACAGATTATCCAGCTATTTTTCTGTGAAATATGAAATTCCGAAAATTGCAGGACACTGTTAGAATAGGTCCAAAATGACATTTTTGAAAGAGTGTGAAATTAAAGTAGATGGTTTCAGCTATTTTTCATTGATTTTCAGTTATTTTATTTTACATCCAGAATATATCCTTGATAATATACAATTAATGACTTTTAATTAGGTGGATACAAGGATTTATTAACCCAAGAATATTATATTTACCAAGGCCAGATGGCCGAGGTAAATATATTATTCTTTGGTTAATAAATCCTGGTATACATGGAATTGAAAGTCATTAATTGTTTTATTATATGACACATTTTATATGCTGATTTTACCCTTAAAATAAGCTTTTATCACGACGTTTTCTTTTGTTTCGTATGGTGCAAGACGTTGGAATGTTATATTCACCGCGCGTTACGTCGCGTGAGGTGATTATAACGTTTTATCAAAGAACGTTTCTCGGGACGTCAGCCAATCAGATAAAGAAATATATATAGTCATATAATAATATGTCATGATATTTTTTATGTTCAATGATATGAGGTAATAGTGATTGTTTTGTTGATGTTGGTGAAATTGTTGAGCATCACTGTTTAAACTTTCTTTTCACAATATCTAATATAGGCTTAGGTTTATTGTGCTTAACGTGACTCGTCTCCTTCAACAGTATTTCAGTTACATCGTGGAGTACCAGGAGAAAACAACCGATCTGCCGCAAGTCACTGATCACATAATATAATATCGAGTACACCTCACAATGAGCTGCATTCGAATAACTTTAGTGGTGAAAGGCATTGATTGCACAGGTAGTTGTAAATCCAACTACCATAAAATCACGACCACGACATCCCAAAGAACTAATTAAATAGGGATTAGAGTTAAAGTTATGGAGTTTAACGCCACTTTCAACATTATTTCAGTTATATCATGGTGGTCAGTTTTATTGGTGGAGGAAACCGGAGTACCCGGAGATACCCACCGATCTGCTGCATGTCACTGACAAACTTTATTACATAATGTTGTACTGAGTACACCTTACCTGAGCGGAATACTAACACCCACAATCTAATTTAATATATATGCAATAACTTTATACAGAGAAAAAACGTGTATGATTATGGTTCAGTCACCTTATTAATAAACAAGATCGTGTATGTTACATTAAACGAATCACAAGATCGTGCATGTTTTATTAAACGAATCACGACAATTAAACTTTCCTGTCAATATTGTATATCTGTATTGTAATAATATACAGGCTTCATTGATCTCCAGACACTCACTGAGATTTCACTATTGCTTTTAATAAGTTCTCCAGATTACACAAGTTAGGAATTGAAGACTAAGATTAATCCCTTAGGGGACAACAGATTCATCTATTTTGAGTTAGAAATTTGATTGTCATTTCAATTACCATGCTGACTGCATTCACTTCTTTGCCTTGTTGTTAAGGGAACATGACACTGTCTGCGATGAATGCTATCAAAAGGATTGGTTTTTGTGTGGGCTATTTACCAATAGATGATGTCATTGATGATACCATATAAGTTCTTAAATATAAATATTTTCCAAGGTTTTGTTTGATTTTTGTAACGTTTACATTAATAATTTTACATTAATAATTCGAACAGGAATTATTTTTGACATTTTGTATCACATTTATTTGTTTGTTTGTTTGATGGTGTTTAATGCCACTTTCAACAATATTTCAGTTATATTTTAGCTGTCAGTTTTATTGGTCGAGGAAACCGGAGTTAACCTAGACTGAGAGAACCTGACCGACCATGGGCAAGCAACTGGTAAACTGTATCACTTGCGAGTCAAGTGCATCCTTTTTTGTAATTTACAAAGCCGGGTGCGAACTTGGTGATAGGCTTGTACGAGTTGTTAGATAATCCAACTACTGTACCTAACTCATTAAGCCACCTGGGTCCCTATTGGTTTTTGTGTGGGCTATTTAACCAATATAACTGAAATGTTGATAAACACCATCAAGCAAAAAAACAAACATCTACTGATATCGTTTTGTTTTAATAAGTTGAAAGTGGCACTGTGGGGGTGGACATTTTACTCAAATGTGGAAACACATGACCGCATCATTTCAATAAGAAGGGAGTTTAGGGTTCATAATAATCTCATTGAGATTAGGTCCATAAAACTAATTTAACCCTGCCACTTTCTATTCCTTTTAAAGAAGTGTCTGTACCTTAGTAGCTATAAGCTAGCCAGGAAAGTGTGTGGTCACATATATATGTGTTTAAGGGGTATCAATGCAATTTTGTCTTTTTCTACGATTTTCGATTGAATTTTTGAACTGTTCCGAACAGTGTGGTCTTTTGTTTTTTGTTTTCCATTTGATTGAAGCTATATATGTAATATATTGTTTAGGCCACTCCAATTTAAATACTTGTTCTTCGGACCCGCTCGCACCTTAAAATTCAGATTGAAAATTTCGACAAAAAATGTTTCCTCACCATTTCTTCAACATTCCCTCTTCATGTTTCATGATTTTTAAACAATTTAAAATAAAAAAAAGTCGCCCGCTTGTAAAATTATCTTGAATTCTCATTTACAACAATGTAAAAACACAAAAATGAGGGGAAAAATGATTAAAAAAATAAAAAAAGTGTTGCTCGCTTGTTCAAGATTTTAGCGCCTCCAAAAATTCAATTTTCAGAAAAAAAAAATAATTAAAAAAATTTCGCTCGCCCGCTCCATTTTTTTAAATGAAAAAATCCGAAGAACAAGTAATCAATTTGGAGTGGCCTTAGTGTGTTTTTAAAAACAAAACGGTTATTTACAGATTTGCTTTCTGGAAATCAAATCAATTTTGTAGGCATGGCCTTAGCAAGAGCAGGGTCCAATTGTTCTCTGTAAAACCTGCAGTGTGTAATTTAACAGTCAAGAGTAGATGACTCCAGCATGGGGCCCAATTGGGAGCAGTTGGTCCAATAGGCTTAAGACCAGCTTTGTCTATGTGTTCCGAAAGTATGTAACAACAAGTGACTGCAGTATAACTGTTTCATTAGTTATATACATATGTACTTTTAGCTGAAAAAAAACCGAATGTCCCATTTTGATGAAATAACATTGAGATTTTTTCATTTTCATTTAGAATCTATCGAAGGTTATCAATTCTATGATGTTTACAGGCATACATGTATAATGTGTTTCCATGGCTAAATAAATCCAATTATTGCTTGAAGAGAATTTCTGTATAACTTCCGGACTTTGAATCAATCTTGTCATGTGATAATTGATTGTTATAATAAAAAAAAAAACTATGTACACTGAAGAAATTGTTTTCATGTCTGGGAGAGCATTTACCTGTCTTGTATAATATAAAATAGGACATACTTTTGAACAGATCCAATATAACTTAATTTATTGATCGTGGCCCCTCTGGGTTAAGATTTTCTATTAAGATTTGGTAGTTTATTCCAGAAAGTGACTGGTTTTTGACCCGCTACAACTTTATGTGATAAGGTTCACAAGCGAATAAAGGCGGTTGTGGAGTCCCGAGATTCTGTATCTGGAAATAATTTTAAGGTGATTTTTTAGGCAAAATGTTTAATCAGGTGCTTCCGTTTCTTCAACCATACAATACTGACAATCACGATAAAAATGGTCTTATTACTGGACACATTTAACTACAAAAAATCCAACTGGGATATAGCCGTCTACATTCAAATTAAGCAAAAATATATAACACTGAAGGGATTTTATGCAGTAGATCTTTTTCAATAAGACAATGATCCCATTCAGTAATTTTATCAATAGAATGTATCAATGTATCAAGGTCATACAACTATAAATTATTTAATATTCATGTACACAAGAACAACATTCCATTCTCACACGCAGGCGATCAACTCATACCAAACAGAATGTACAAATATATAAAAAAAAACTCTCATTAATAAAATTCGACTTGGAATAATGACATTTTGACATATGCTGTCTCTAGGGACTATTTAACAATTGAATATTATTGAATTTGCATGCAACCATGCACCGAGTTATATACATGAATATGCTTTCATTGTATCAGACAACCACTTGGGATCGGTTTACCATAAGAAATCATCAACAAAAATGTCTTTTTTTTTTAAATTATCTATTCAATATGAAATAGTTCTTGCTCAATATGGAAATTCTTCCCTTTTGAGGTAGGCTGTTGAAATTGGAATTCAAAAGAAAAGAAAAAAGAAAGAGTACAATTAAATATATCAATACATTTACAGATCTTGCTTTTTTCTGTAAATGGAATTTAATGGAGCCAACATAACATTCCTACATTGTCAAATAAAACGTTGGGAGTTATGTGTTTAATGCCACTGTCAACAATATTTCAGTTATATCGTAGTGGTCAGTTCAGCTCGCTATGATGAGTGGGATTCAAACTCACAACGTTAGTGATGATAGGCATTGATTGTATAATCCCATCATTTTTAATTGAAGTGCCTGTAACAAGCCAGGAAATAAAAGGTGATGTATTCATGTGTTATGGATTTTGATTTAACCTCTTTCTATGTTTTTTCGATTGAATTTTGGAACTGTTTCAACATTATGGTATTTTTGATTTGTTTTTCATTTTATTGAAAGGCCTGGGGTGACTCAATGAGTTAGGTATATATATATATATAATATTACCTACAACTCGTACAAGCCTATCGCCAATACGGCGTGGGTTCGCGCCCTGCTTTGTAAATTACAAAAAAAAGGTGCACTCGACTTGTAGCCAAAAATGATCAAGTTTACCATGGCCTGTTGCTTGCATTGCCCATGGTCGGTGGTTCTCTCCGGGTACTCCGGCTTCTTCGACCACTAAAACTGGTTGCCATGATATAGCTGAAATATTGCTGAAAGTGAAAGAGGCATTAAACACAAAAAATTAATCATTTTATTGAATAAGTCTAACAGAGCTAACAATACATACCATTGCTGCCCACAAGTTTTTATTGACTTCTATAGACTTCATCATCATCCTACACAGTTCTGCTAGCTCATCAAAGCCTTTGGTTTCTGTACATTGTTTATCCATCCCCTCATACAACCCATAAGCCATTCGTAAATTATTCACTCTGAAAAAAAAAAAAAACATTTTAAATTATAAACAATTCTCATAAATTGAGAGAGTGGGTGATTGTTGTTTAACCCCAAATCGGACATTTTTCAGCTATATCATGGCGAGAACAAGTTAATTTTCAATGAGATGATGATGTGGTCCACTTTGTACTAGATCAACACGCTTAGTTGGATTTTTAAAGTGCTTGCTCACTGAAACAACAGTCCCCAGATAGACATGTCTCTCCACTCAGACACATTATCCTGATTCTGAGCCAACAGTCCCCAGATAGACATGTCTCCCCACTCAGACACATTATCTTGATTCTGAGCCAACAGTCCACAGATAGACATGTCGCTCCACTCAGACACATTATTCTGATTCTGAGCCAACAGTCCCCAGATAGACATGTCTCTCCACTCAGACACATTATCTTGATTCACAGATAGACATGTCTCCCCACTCAGACACATTATCTTGATTCTGAAACAACAGTCCCCAGATAGACATGTCTCCCCACTCAGACACATTATCTTGATTCTGAGCCAACAGTCCACAGATAGACACGTCGCTCCACTCAGACACATTATCTTGATTCTGAGCCAACAGTCCCCAGATAGACATGTCGCCCCACTCAGACACATTATCTTGATTCTGAGCCAACAGTCCACAGATAGACATGTCGCTCCACCCTGACACATTATTCTGATTCTGAGCCAACAGTCCACAGATAGACATGTCGCTCCACCCAGACACATTATCTTGATTCTGAGCCAACAGTCCACAGATAGACACGTCGCCCCACTCAGACACATTATCTTGATTCACAGATAGACATGTCGCCCCACTCAGACACATTATCTTGATTCACAGATAGACA
>MJUT01046574.1:488701-499679 GCA_002080005.1 Gigantidas platifrons | reverse complement strand
AGTCTTAAATTGAAATATCAATCCAGAATTGAGTCTGGAGATATTGAATAGTAGAGCAGCTTTTGACAAAGAAATACAAATGTCAGCACATATTTCGAAAACAAACTTTTAGTATTGTTACAGATTTGACTGGTTTGAAATGTTGCTTTCTCCACTAAGGTTTGTGAATCATAATTATGTTAGTTTCCCTTTGTCTGAAATGAAATTACGTTTTCTAGACAGTAGCCTTCAACATGTTTGCTATGACAAGCACACGCCAAACTGAAAATCATTCTGTCCCCAAACATTTTTTCTGTGGTCCTCGGAAATTAAATATTATTTTAACTCAGCTAAGAAATTCAGCTTCGTTTTTGAATTTTGATTTATTTCGAGTTGGAATCGTATCTGACCCATCTTGTCGATGTGAAGCTGCCCTTGAAAATTTAAAACATTTCCTTTTGGAATGTCCTATATACATACAAGCCAGAACTACATTGATAGGTAATATCAATAGAATTACAACTTGCTACACTCTAGACATTGAATTTCTGACATGTGGCAATGATAATTTAACTTATGAACAAAATTGTATTATATTTAAATATGTTTTTGATTATATTATATGTTCAAAGAGATTCCTTATCGTATAACTGGAATTGAATTGGTTGAACATGCACATCATGAATCCATCTTAATTTTTTTTCCTCATTTTTTTTGTTAATGTGAATATCATCATTGATTGGTTATTAGTGCTACATGTAGTAATGCATGCCTTTTATGTACTTCTTTACTGTAACACATTGTAATTTGGAGAAGACTTCATAAGTATGTTTTACTTGTGTCTAATCCATTTTGTCTGTTTAATTGGCAAATAAAATATGTTTAAACTAAACACGCCAAGAGCTATTGTCAGATTTCTAAATATTGGTACCATCTTGCTTGTGATTGTGCAATCAAATGCAAGTGAAATGTAACCATAGACATATAGTAACGATGGAAATATTACATTTATGTGACACTTACAAGATTGATATTTATATATATAATATGTCATGTTTGTTTAATCAATTAGCAGAACATTATATGTTATTAGGAACTTCACCCAGGAATAATTATATAACATACATGTGGAGTTAATTTTCAGTGAAAATACAAAACAGTGTCAGTAGCTGTGTAAATATAGATTCTTCTTCAGTTGCCGGGTGTTACGATATTTCTCCACTCAAGAGTAAAAAATTTTAACCAGGAGCCGTTAGGCGAGTGGTTAGAATTTTTAATTAAACTCTCTTGAGTGGAGAAATATCATAACCCACATGGGCAACGGAAGGAGAATTTATTTCTCCCATTATTTAACAGGAACTTTATTTCAAAAGCTGTCAAACGAGTCAAATGCGGGGAAAGAACTTTATTTCAAAAGCTGTCAAAGGAGTCAAATGCCAGGAAAGGCACCAGACATTTTAATCCTCTAGAGGATTACAGATTTTTCCACCACTGGTTCAGCGGGGTTAAAATGACGTCATAATGGGAGAAACCATATTAAATCAAACTTTAGCAAATCAAATGACTTTATCTCCTGTTTATGATTGATTGATTGATTGATTGATTGGTTGGTGTTAAATGCCAACTTTAACAATATTTCAGCTATATCGTGGCATTTATCTCCTGTTTAAGATTTCAGAAATATAAGTCATGTAAAATACTAACTGATTGATTGATTGATTGTTGTTTAAGGTCAGGTTACATTCCAGATAGTCATGACCAGAACAAGTCTACAAGCATAATAAATGAAGACAGATGTATTTTATATGAAAAAAATCTCATCAAGTGTAGATATGGCCACATTGCAAACGGTATACAATGGGTTATAGGGGACGTTGTGGTTGTGATCGTATGGTAGTTGGATTTACAACTACATATGCAATCAGTGTCTATCACCGCTAACGTTGTGAGTTCGAATCCTGCTCATCATCAGGTGAGGTGTACTTGATACAACCTTTTGTAATAAAAAATTTCAGTGACTTGCAACAGGTCAGTGGTTTTCACCGGTTTCCTCCACCAATAAAACTGACCCCCACTTACTATAAAACTAAAATATTGTTGAAAGTGGCATTACACCATAACCCTTACCCTCACCAATGGGTTACAAATGTACATGTGATATGGACAAGAAGGTCAGCAAGTCCTCACCAATGGGTTACATGTGATATGGACAAGAAGGTCAGCAAGCCCTCACCAATGGGTTACATGTGATATGGACAAGAAGGTCAGCAAGCCCTCACCAATGGGTTACATGTGATATGGACAAGAAGGTCAGCAAGCCCTCACCAATGGGTTACATGTGATATGGACAAGAAGGTCAGCAAGCCCTCACCAATGGGTTACATGTGATATGGACAAGAAGGTCAGCAAGCCCTCACCAATGGGTTACATGTGATATGGACAAGAAGGTCAGCAAGCCCTCACCAATGGGTTACATGTGATATGGACAAGGTCAGCAAGCCCTCACCAATGGGTTACATGTGATATGGACAAGAAGGTCAGCAAGTTCTAAGTATTAAATGCAACCTTCAAGTTTGATCCAGTTTCAGGACAAGTCAATATCCTCCATATGTTTTTTGTAGTAAACACTCCCACAGTTTAAAAGATCTACATTGCATAAGCATGGTAACACAAAATAGGTCACGACTGTCTAATGTATAAATGTTGCTGAAAGTTCAAAAAGTCATATAAATATTTGTAGAAATTTGAATATCACTCCCAGATTACAGTATTGTCATTAAAAAGTCATCCTTAAATGTTGTTGAAAAATGGCCAAGTTCAGATTTATGTAAAAATAAAGTGATTTACATGAATATCATCATTAAAAGGTTACATGCACATCTTCAATATATCCCTAACAATTGTATGTGTAACACCTCTACTAAGTCCAAGGCAAATAATGAGGGAGATCAGATGCTCCATATTATACAGCCTGGAGTATTATCTCTATTAATCTGACAGCCCAAATATTTTATTTTTCTTGCTCCCGAGTTTTATCTCACAATCCCAGGCTTCATCTTCGATGTGATATTGCTTGCTCGTAATGGACTTCTCATTGCATCACACATCCCAGGCTTCATCTTCGATGCGATATTGCTTGTTTGTAATGGACTTCTCATTGCATCTCACATCCCAGGGTTCATCTTCGATGTGATATTGTTTGCTCGTAATGGACTTCTCATTGTATCTCACATCCCAGGCTTCATCTTCGATGCGATATTGCTATCAGAAATACATTTTTGCAAAAGAGTATATCAATGGATGAGGGATATCTTTTATATGTTTTGCTCGAAATAAACTTCTCATCGAATCCCACAGCCCAGTTATCACCTTCGATGTGATACTACCATCAGATATCCATTTTCGTAAAATAACGATAATACACATGTACATGTATATAATATCAGAAATCTATTCTCGTAAAATAACGATAATATATATATATCTATATGGATGAGGGATTTCAATTTCCGTTAACTTAATGAATAACATACTGAGCAATTGTTAAAAATGAACCTTTGAGAAATCTATACAAATAATTACTTATTAAATACCTCAGTTACATCAAATCAGTGTAAAAAGGTAATACCGTACTTTATAGAAATGCAAAGTTAGCTATATACATTGTACAATGTAGGTGCATTGTACAAAATTAATTAAACTTCCAGTCGTAAGTAATTATATTTCATGCAGGCTTTTCAATAAGGGACAGTACCAGGTACTTTTAGCTGCCTAAAATGCCCTTGGTACCTCCTGATTTTTAAGAGTGTTGTAGAAGATATTCAGGAAAATTGTTCAAATTTTAATAAAAAGTACCACCTGTAAATAGTGAAGTACTGGCCATTGCATCTCACATCCCAGGGTTCATCTTCGATGTGATATTGTTTGCTCGTAATGGACTTCTCATTGTATCTCATCACATCCCAGGCTTCATCTTCGATGTGATATTGTTTGCTCGTAATGGACTTCTCATTGTATCTCACATCCCAGACTTCATCTTCGATGCGATATTGCTTGCTCGTAATGGACTTCTCATTGTATCTCACATCCCAGGCTTTATCTTCGATGTGATATTGCTTGCTCGTAATGGACTTCTCATTGTATCTCACATCCCAGGCTTCATCTTCGATGCGATATTGCTTGCTCGTAATGGACTTCTCATGGTATCTCACATCCCAGGTATCATCTTCGATGCGATATTGCTTGCTCGTAATGGACTTCTCATTGTATCTCANTAATTAAACTTCCAGTCGTAAGTAATTATATTTCATGCAGGCTTTTCAATAAGGGACAGTACCAGGTACTTTTAGCTGCCTAAAATGCCCTTGGTACCTCCTGATTTTTAAGAGTGTTGTAGAAGATATTCAGGAAAATTGTTCAAATTTTAATAAAAAGTACCACCTGTAAATAGTGAAGTACTGGCCATTGTATCTCACATCCCAGGGTTCATCTTCGATGTGATATTGTTTGCTCGTAATGGACTTCTCATTGTATCTCATCACATCCCAGGCTTCATCTTCGATGTGATATTGCTTGCTCGTAATGGACTTCTCATTGTATCTCATCACATCCCAGGCTTCATCTTCGATGCGATATTGCCTGCTCGTAATGAACTTCTCATTGTATCTCACATCCCAGGCTTCATCTTCGATGCGATATTGCTTTCTCATAATGGACTTCTCATGGTATCTCACATCCCAGGTATCATCTTCGATGCGATATTGCTTGCTCGTAATGGACTTCTCATTATATCTCACATCCCAGGCTTCATCTTCGATGCGATATTGCTTGCTCGTATTGGACTTCTCATTGTATCTCACATCCAAGGCATCATCTTCGATGCGATATTGCTTGCTCGTAATGGACTTCTCATTGTATCTCACATCCCTGGCTTTATCTTCGATGCGATATTGCTATCAGAAATCCATTTTTGCAAAAGAGTATATCAATGGATGAGGGATATCTTTCACATGTTTTGCTCGAAATAAACTTCTCATCGAATCCCACAGTCCAGTTATCACCTTCGATGTGATATTACCATCAGATACACACGTACATGTATATACTATCAGAAATCTATTCTCGTAAAATTACGATAATATATATATCTATATGGATGAGGGATTTCAATTTCCGTTAACTGAATGAATAACATACTGAGAAATTGTTAAAAATGAACCTTTGAGAAATCTATACAAATAATTACTTATTAAATACCTCAGTTACATCAAACCAGTGTAAAAAGGTAATACCGTACTTTATAGAAATGCAAAGTTAGCTATATACATTGTACAATGTAGGTGCATTGTACAAAATTAATTAAACTTCCAGTCGTTAGTAATTATATTGCATGCAGGCTTTTCAATAAGGGACAGTACCAGGTACTTTTAGCTGCCTAAAATGCCCTTGGTACCCCCTGATTTTAAAGAGTGTTGCATTAAAAGATATTCATGGAAATTGTTCAAATTTTAATAAAAAGTACCACCTGTAAATAGTGAAGTACTGGCCATGGTAAACTTGAAAAATATTGAAAGCCCTGATATTTTGGTATTTTTCTTCACATTCATCAATTCAGCTCGACTACATGTACACATGTATGTGGTGACTAAAGACTTATTTAGACTAGTCTTATGGAGGTGGGGTGATTTTTTTAAGTATAAAAAAATGACAGGTGCCATTGGAAATTTTCATACATGAGGAGGATATCCGGGTGCACACCCAGATCAGTGTTGTTAGAATGGTGATCAGAGATCAATGTTCTTAACAACTCTCCCTTCCCTCTCCCGCCTTTGCTTGGGCCTAAAAGGAATATTAAAGCTTGTTTTAAGATATATTTTTTCAACTCATGATGAAGGTTGTTTCTTTTCAATTTAATTGTAAAAACAATCCAAAAATACTTTGCATGCCCATATAATCCCTATATATAATATCGTTAAAATATCACTTAAAAGGGTCGAAATGATTTTTTGTCCAGGAAGCAAAAATTCAATTCAAGGTAAAGACAGCAAGATATGACAGAATTATCAACGAATTAAGTCACTTTTACAAAGTTTCATTGATAAAAACCGAGTTAATGTTTCATAAATATCATTTATTGAACCAATTGCAAGTTTTCATGAGATACAAAAAGTTACCAAAATGAGCTTTAATATCCCTTTAACCAATTTTCAAGCTGGACTAAAAAATGTGAAAGATAATCAATGATAATCATTCAGGTAAACTTTTATTTTATAGCAACATTTTGGAAAACTTGATCGATGCATGAGCTCATGAAATGGCAATGATAAGACACGTGCTGGCATTATTCTGAAAGCAATTTTCCTTAATTATAAAGTAATAGTAATTAAACAAACTCATCAATATTAGATAAACAATAAACTCTCCATGAATGGCAAAAACTGATCCATAACAAAATATGCCACAGAATGTTGTTTTTTTGTGGTCTTATGAAAAAAATATCCAATGAATTGACTTTCCGAGCTTTTTCTGACATAAAAAATGACAAAGTTCAAATTTCTGCCCTTTTTCCGACCTAAAATATGGCAAAGTCCAAATTTCCAAGCTGTTTCCGAATATTTCTGAATTATTTCATTCGGAATTCCAAACTCTATTCAGAATCTCCTGCTATGGGTTATCCAGTCTTGAGACAACAATGTTCTACTGTAAGACTCATATCTTGAATTGAAATGTGTACAGGTCTGTACAAATGTTGTGTACCTAGTATACAATAATAATTGCATTGTAGTTTTACTGTTTAAAACCCAAACCTTTTCAAAAAATATTTTGTTGAACTATGAAAAGTATGCATTCCATACAATATAGAATTGTATTGACTTTTATTCTCTTTTATTTTTAATAAAGGCTTGCAAATGTGTAAACAAGTTTTCTTTGGATTACAATGTAAAGTACACATGTTATACATGTAAATTGTATATATACTAATTGTATGTTTTAAATACCTAAAAAAATCCTTTGTTTGTTTTGTATGACGACCTATTATGTTGATTTTCCTTGCATTAGACCCATTATTTGTTCACTTATTTACGTCACTAGGAATATGTTGATTTAAAAAAAAAAAAAAATTGATTCGCCAACATTCTACTCTTTCAGTTTTAAATATTTTCTTATCCTTTTCATTTAACTTTTTTATTATTATTATTTTTTTTTTATTAAATAATAGCCATGCATTTACTACATTGTATCATAAGGGTAATAACAAAATTACCGAACACATACGATTCCTTAACACTTCTAGATCTACTAACACATACGATTCCTTAACAATTCTAGATCTACTCTTTTCGTTTCCAATATATGCTTCAACCTTTTTATTTATATTTCTTTATTTTTTCATATTAAACAACAGTTTATTATTATATAGATAGGTGTGAATTATGGAGATTTATCCGTGAAATAAATTCCGATATTTCACATGTGAAATATCAGTTTTTCCCGCCAGAACTACTTTTAGACAACTATAAGTGTAGTGGTTATGTCCCTTGTTGTGTTACGGTGAATACACACATGATTGTAAACTGAAACAATTAAACAAATGAAAAAGTTTTAGTACTTTTATAAATTATTTTAATTGAATCATTTTATTGATACATTAAAATCAAACACTTGCTTATTCTAAATCGAATCATTTCACTGGCATAACACAACAGATTTAAATATAAACAAACAACGGAAATGTTAAAAGTGCATTGTAGATTGTCAGTTTCCTAATTCCTTTCACCACCCCTTTTCAATGAAAAATCGTCTGCGTTGAACAATCTTAAAATAAAAAAAAAACAAAACAAAATGTCTGATCATTTTGACGCTGATACGGCAGCTGTAGTCTCAAAATTTTTAGAAGAACATGATTTTGAATTTGGAAAATGTGGAAATGACAGAATTTAATATTCTAGATGTCCAAACAAATGTTCCAAATTCCAATGGCAATACAAATGAAAATGTATATCAAACTAAAGCCCAGTCGGGTAGATTTCAGAACGTTTCATTTGAGGACATTGATTCATTCATTAGTTCGAATTCTGTTACAAATGAAATAAACACGACTCGGACAATAATAACACATCGTGCCTGGTTCAGATAAATCGGACTGACATTAGTCGCAATTGCAATGAATTTTTCCACAACAACTTCACAAATCCGCCCATATTCAAATAAAATTCAGAAACTCGTCCTTCATTTAAATTTCCAATTTTTTTCATCGAAGCGACAGCACTTGACTTGTTTGAATGTGCGGCCATATTGATTACACACTATCATTGCTCGTAGATTTATACGCGTGGAATGAAATATACAAATTAAATAAAATAATATAAAAGAAATTTTGGAAGTCTATATAATAAACAGTATAACTAATCATAGATTTTGAATATCAAAATAAGACCACTCGTGACCGAATACGCATTAAGGATTAAACTCGTGGACGGAACAAGTTCCGCCCACTCGTTTAAATCCTTATGCGTACTTCGGTCCCTCGTGCTCTTATTTTGATATTCAAAATCTACGATTAGTTATACTATATATATTTTAACCCATAATTCCTTCTGAATTTCTCATACAGATTAAAAAATGACCTTTTCAATAAATACTGGCCTGGTTATCATTACCAGACCCCCTACCCCCAATAACAGCCAAAGTTGTAGTTATTGTTCAATATGTAATATACCTTTCTATCTATTTTTCACCTCAATGGCTTAATTTCATTAAATAAACAGTCCCATTGCTGCATTGGTACCCCCGTTTTCCCCTATTTTGACATTACTTCAAAGACATTAAGGGCCGTCTTGGTCGTAATCGTATGGTAGTTGGATTTACAATTAACTCTGCAATCAATGCCCACTGATGTTGTGAGTTCGAATCTCGATCAGGGTGGGGGGAACAACATTATGTGGTAAAGTTTGACAGTGACTTGCGACAGGTCGATGGTTTTCTCCGGGTCCTCTTTAAACACCATAAAACAAACCAGTAGACAAACAATCAAAGAAATTATACTGATTCATGTCTTAATCTCATTTTCAAGTTGTTTTAAGTATAAATGCCCTTGTACCTGTAGGGTGAGGTGTTTAACGCCAAGTGCTATCAACAATATTTCAGTAATATCATGGCAGTCAGTTACAGAGAAAAAACCATCGACCTGCTGCAAGTCTCTGACAAACTTTATCACACAATGTTGTATCGAACACACCTCGCCATGATCGCAATTCGAACTCACAACTTTAGTTGTGATAGGAACTGATTGCACATGTACAGTTAATTGCAATTCCAACTACATGTACCATACAATCATGGCCACAACAGCCTTCAAATGTAGATGGATCTCAATACATCATTACATGTATATTGTAAGAAAAGAATCATTCCCCAATATACATGTATACAGCACTAATGTTTTGGATTTGAGCATACCTGAAAAGGTAATTCTAGAAACGTGTTGTGCACATCTACATTTTTATTACAAAATGATTAGCAAATATTTGTCTCAAACCTATGATTTTCTCTTATTAGGATGCATGTCCAGACAGTTATAATGAACTGATCAATGAAACCCAAGGCTAAATTGAGGTGGACACAAACTCCTGTCAGTACTGTAAGACTGGTGAACAATCTTAACCACTCTGTCATCCATGCCCCTCTACTTTACATACATGTATTATTCAAAATAAACATCAAATACAATTTACATGCATCAATATCAAAGGTGTCGTTGTGGTGGTGATCTTGATGTACAACATTATGTGAAAAGTTTGTCATTGACTTCCAGTAGATCATTCATCAGTCGTTTTTTTCTCCAGTGCTCCAGTTTCCTCCATTAATAAAATTTACCGCCACAATATACATGTAAATGAAATATTGCTGAAAGTGCATGCTTTAAACATCACAACCCCTAACCCAACATCAAGTCAGTAAGGCAATTGTATACTAATAAGGTATACTGTAAAACTTGTCTAAACCAACCACCTTTGGAACAATTTTTTTGTTCAGAATAGACAGGTGTATTTCGTGTTCAGTTTAAACAGGATAATATTTCAAACATTTGCACATTATTTTTATTATTATTTCGATTCAAAGAAGATTGCGTTTTATTCAGGGTTCGGTTCAGAAAAGGTTTCACTGTATTTAACGGTTGAAGAAACAAATAATAAAAATGTTGGGGGAAAAGGTCATTAAAAGTTCACTATTTACATAACTCATACAATGTACTTCCACTCAATTTGCTAAATCCTTCCCAGGAACACATGTACAATGTAAGTATAAACATGTAACATGTGGTTACTGTATATTACAATCTTATAATTACCTCTCATGACCTTGGTTCTAACAACAATAAATAATCACCTGTTTTAATATCTTACAAATTCTTAGATTTATTGAAGTACATTTACCTAGCATCTGTTTTCTTTAATCATTCCTAATTTTTTTTAGAATAACTGTTTTCCTCAATACATTCCAGTTTAATTATGTATGTAACTTAAGAACTTCAGTACAAAATTGTATTACAAAACTCTGAACATGATAAATCAATTCATACATTTGATATAACAAGTAAGTAGATTTTTTCCACAGTGATAAAGATGCATTAATTGCATTGATTTCAAAGATTACAAGTCTGTAACCTTCCTTAATAAAATACAATTAAAACAGGGGAGAAATCCTGTGAAAAACACAGGTCTATAAATAGTCAGTGAAGTACCATAAACACATCACATGTGGCTATTACAACTTTATATCTACATAAATGTATATATTGACCTTGAAACAACAATAACAAATAACCTTTTTCTTACTTTCATATCTTACAAATTCTGAGATTTATTTTGAAGAAACATCTGATTTCTTTAGTTTTAATCATCCTTGATTTCTTTGAACATTGTTAAATGTTGAATGGATGTTTTTCCTCAATAAGTTATATTTAACTCCATTTTTTTTTTTTTTTTTTTTTTTTTTT
>MJUT01046574.1:466910-488688 GCA_002080005.1 Gigantidas platifrons | reverse complement strand
CTTTAAAACCTTAATTATGTATGTAACTTAAGAAATACAGTGCAAAATTGAATTACAAAACTCTAACAAGATACATATGATAAAACACCACTTACACTGTAAGTATAATTTTTCCACAGTAATGTATTACATTGATTTCAAAGATTACAAGTCTTAACCTCCCTTATCAATTACATTCTTGTAATATACATTTAGAACAAATGAGAAATTCTGTCTAAAACAGTAAATGTTGGTTTTTTCTTTTTCAATAGCAAAATACATTTGTGTAGATATTAATGTTAGCACAGAATGAAATAGACTCCTAGGAGTTAATCTCGTTTAGATTAGACTTCATTCGAAATATAATCTCAAGGAGATTAGGGAGGAATCTGTAATTACTTCTCAAGGAGATTAGGGAGGAATCTGTAATTACTGTCTTACCTGGTAAATTTTCAACTTGATTGCTGAATTTTATAGATAGGTATAGTTAGAACATGCAAAATTTACAAAACTGAAGCTAATTCCAGCTTGAAATTATGCTTTTTAGCAATGTAAAGAAATTTCAATTTTTAGTAATCACAGCCATATAAAATGCAATGAAGAGCTGTTGGACATAATTTTGAAAGGGAACCAACGAAGATCCAGCCCAAGCCAAGTTTAGTTTAATTTGATCATGAGGAGAAGATTTAGATGGGAATTTTTATGGAAATATACCTAACTAAACTAAAAAGTTAAGTGCATACTCAGTATACTGGTATATCAAACAGTTCATGATAACCAAAATAAAATTAGGGGAAAAAGCCAATAAACTTTCACAAATTTGCTTCTACTTAATTGGCTGTTCTTCCAATGGTAATGGCCATGGTATTACAATGATGTACAAAAATGTATACAAACATGTAACAGGTGGTTACAGTATTATAACAGATTTACCTCAGCTGACCTTGGTCCTAACAACAATAAATAACCACCATTCTTATCTTTTAAATTCTTGTATTTTTTTGTAGTAACATCTGTTTTCTTTAGTTTAATCATCTATTTATGAATACTTTAAACATCCTGAATGGATGTTATCCTCAATAAATTACTTTCATTTTAGTTTAACCTTAGACATTCCTGTTTAATTATGTGTGTAACTTAGGAACTTCAGTGCAAAATTGTATTACAAAATTCTGAACATGATAAATCAATTCATACTGCTTATCTAAGTGTAATTTTTTCAGTGTGGTATTGCATTGATGGAATTGATTTTATGAAATAGGAGATTACAAGTGTTAACCCCCCTTACCAATTACACCCTTACATTTAATACAAACTACATCAATTACACCCTTGTAAAAATACATTTAATACAATCTACAGCTGATTCCAACTTAAAATGAACCATTATTTTCAATTTAAAGATATTTTCATTTTTAGTAATGGCAGCCATCTTCATTTTTGGAAGGCAGGACTGTCAGACATAATTTTGAAAGAGGACCCTTCCCCCAGCCCAGTATAAATTAACTGGGTTCTGTCAGATGTTATAACAGCTGATTTTAAACAGATTTTAAACCACGAGGTTGTCACAGGTATTGATCGGCAAATCAAACCCAAATTATTTGGCTTTTCAATTTTTTGATTTTCAGCATACCTGATGAAGATTATTCCAGAAATGTGCCGTGCGCACTAAATTTGATATCAACATTTTTATTACATAAGCTACAAATATGACTGACTGAAGTCCCAAATAAAATTTAATAGATGACATTACAAAAATCATTATCATACAAAATATATAAATCTACATCAGATGTACATGTACAGTATCTAGGTCTATCTTATAATTACTAAACTTATTATTGGAAATCCATCCCAATATTAATATTTTTAATATTACAAACATATGTAATACATCACTTGTGTTTAGCTTATTTATTAAAACCCTAATCTACTTTTACATATCAGTATAATCTAGAATTTCATTTCATGTCAAATATAACTGCCGATAGCTATCTAACTATCTTGTATCTTCCATAAATATTTACATAATCTTACAATGTATCTATACAACAAGGCCTAATAAATATTTATATACATTTACAGGTACATGATGTACTAGTCTAACAATATTTTGAAAGTCTTCAATATTGAACCTAATAGCCATATGATGCAAAAAAAATGTCTTTCAATTATAAGTTGCTTTTGTACATTTTGTAGGTTATGGAATGCACATGAAAAGTAGAAGACTTACCTGATATCTGAGCACGTCCACGTGTAGCTAGGAAAATTTCCGGGACTATGTTCACCACACGTCACATTTTTATCATATATTAAATTATGACTTGGAAATGGTTTGTCTGAAATTAAAAAACAATGAAATTAATACAAATTACGAGGGGAGGGAGGTTTTGAGCCATAAAACTAGTTTAACTCCATAATTTTTTATTGAGGTGTCTGTATCAGTCCAGGAAAGTGAACGGTCATGTACAAATGTACTGTATGTATTTGTGTGTTAGACTTAGGGGTATCAATTTTACCTCTTTCTAAGATTTTTCTGATATGACAATAGGTGTTACCTAACTTGGGACAAAGTCCAATATCTTTTTTAAACAGTATTAACTCGGATATATGGACCTATAATTGTTTTTCAAAGTAGACCGAGGGCGGATCCAGATTTTCTTAAAAGAGGGGGCAAATAGGGGGACCCAGACTCAAATCTTACGTCGTTTTTTAAGTCCCGATCTAGGTACGAAACGACCAGGTTACGAAACGTCTGCATCCAATTTTCTGCACAGATTTAACCATGTATTGACTTCCGGTGTGTCATTTCCGGTGCAAGGTATTTAAGTCATTAGTGATATGGAAAATATTGCTATTTCTACCATAGTTGGGACTTTGTCCCATACATAATATGATAATAGGTGTTACCTAACTTGGGACGAAGTCCAATATTTTTTTTTAAACAATATTAACTCGGATATATGGACCTATTGGACCTATAATATTTTTTCAAAGTAGACCGAGCGTGGATCCAGATTTTCTTAAAAGAGGGGGCAAATAGGGGCTTCCGTCGTTTTTTAAGTCCTGATCTACATGTAGGTACGAAACGACCAGATTACGAAACGTCTGCATCCGATTTTATGCACAGATTTAACCCATTCTCTATCCAGAGTTGTCGTTCCTACTACGCTCCACAACATCTCTGTCAACGCTCATTACACAAGATTTTTGTAAAATTTAGAAACAGTTAAAAAAATCTACTTAAAATTGTTTTAATTATTGTAAATATCAATAAAGATGAAAATAAATCACTCATTTCAAATCAATTCTCTCCTAAAAATGATTTGTGATCGTTTTTAACTTTTTAATTTTTACCTCCACAAAATAGTTCTCCAAGAAGTGGGGGGTAAAATCATTTTTAAGAGAGAATTGATTTGAAATGAGTGATTTATTTTCGTCTTTCTTGATATTTACTATAATTAAAACAATTTTAAGTACATTTTTTTTACTGTTTCAAAGTTTTACAAGAGTCTTGTAAAATGAGCATTGACAGAGATGTTGTGTAGCGTAGCAGGAACGACAACTCTGGATAGAGAATGAGATTTAACCATGTACTGACTTCCGGTATGTCATTTCCGGTGCATGAAAATTTAGTCATTAGTACATTGTATATAGAAAAAAATTGCTATTTCTACCATAGTTGGGACTTTGTCCCATATTAGGTTTTGGTTTCTCTGACAGTTCAGAATTTTTGTTTTCTATTTTAGTACTCCTACAAATTACAGGGTTAGCGTTATGGTGTTTAATGCCACTTTCAACAATATTTCAGTTATATCGTGGCAGTCAGTTTTATTGGTGGAGGAAACCAGAGCACATGAAGAAAAGCATAAACCAGCTGCCGCAAGTCACTGAGTCGACATACCTTATCACATAATGTTGTATCGAGTACACCTCGCCTGAGCGGGATTCAAACTCACAACTTTAGTGGTGATAGGCATTGATAGCACAGGTAGTTGTAAATCCAACTACGCAACACCCACCCCCTCCCCCCACAAAAAAAAACATGTAGATAAATGCAACATAGGTTAATTGTACATGTAGGATCTTGCTACATGTATAGGTAACAGTTCAGAAAGTCAAACAAATGTCCACCAGTTTTTTTTCTTTTATTTACAATTGTTGTTCAGAGAAAATCGTAAATAATATTTCATAAAGGAATGATCAAGGCGAAAAATATCAAAGAAACAAAGGCTTATGACAAAGTAACCTACATTACATGTCAACGAAGGCCAAACCATAAACCATTTACAATGCTTACAGCTATACATTAAGTAGTGAGATGAGTTTTATACTCCACTGTACTCATAAACTATCCTAAAGATAATTATATACAAACATACATTTTGTACAGATGTTCGTGTCATAGTTTTATGTATGTCACCTAGTCCTTTGTAAATTGAGCCATTTAAGGTATAAATTAGGTACAAGGTTAAGCTATAGAGACAATATACATGTAAGTACATTGTCGGAAAATATACAAGTTATTTGTACCACCTTTAATTTAGAAACAATAGCTTTTCTGTCCTGTTTAGCAGCGACTACAAGTGAATTATATCTTCTGACAATGTACATGTATGTATATATATTGTGTTTACCCTGCAATGTCGACGAGCCCAAAACAAACTGCCAAATTGTCTAAAAAGAACAGTACTGAGTTATGAGTTCAAATCCCGCTCATGGCGAGGTGTACTCAATACAACTTTATGTGATGAAGTTTGTCAGCGACTTGGAACAGCTGGTCGGTGGTTTTCTCCAGGTACTCCGGTTTCCTCCATCAATAAAACTGACTGTCATGTACAGTTGTATATAAAAGATACCATATACAGCTCAGGCTTTACATTAAGAGGTGGTACCCTGTACTTGTACCTGCCTACTAAACTTCTACAAGATACCCCAAAAATTCTAGATTTTTATAAAAACAGTATTCACAGAATCTGATCAAAAGTACCTCCCATACAACTTGCAAGGTACATAAATGTACCACTGCTTTCAAAAGGTAATGCAAGTCTTGCTATACATTTTGTACATTAACATGTATCGCATGTACAATTCTGGCCCTGATGTGCATAGAACATCCTCGCTAGTCTAGTACAATAGACCACATACATTTGTACATGTACAATAATAATGGATCCTTATCCAAGCTTTGAGGTTTATAAAGTAAGGAAAATAAGAAGGAGAGTTTACTTATTTACCTGAGACAGCCCAGGATTATGAAATATAATTGTTTTCATGTGTTAATTGAAATCAATGGAAAATTAAGTTGATATATTGATATTCAGCAGATCTGTCCATAATCAAGCTTCGATTTTACTTAAATACAATATAAAATGTATCTAATTACCAATGATCATGGTCCATGAAAATAGATATATTGAAACCGATTATTCACCTAATTAACTAGCCCATTATATAAGTATGCCCAGGTGATACATACAATATGCAAGTACAATTGTACTACAAAATGTATGTACATGTACAAGTAAAGATTAGAGATTTCTCAGTCACTGGATGAACTCTCCATTTTGTAAATGATAAGGAGATTTACTAATAACTAAGGCAAAAAAAAAAAAATACCAGTGTTTCCATTTATTCAATAGCTTTCGTGACAACCTTATTTTATAGTGCTTATGTACCACAAACCTTTAATTGCCATTTTTGAACAAGCACTGTTAAAATCAGGTCATTTTCCAGCTGTGTAACCCAAGAGAAAAACAATAAATTTTGCCTACCTTATTTTCTTTTAAAATGTAATTGGAAACAGATATTTTTCTTTCGGCTTAAACAAAGAGTTTATTAATAGTTTATACAATTCAACAAATAACTTGCTTACAGTTACTGTACATTCATTATAAATATCATATTCGTTACTTAATGTTCCAGATCAGCTGTTTCAAATCTTAAATTTGATTTGTAAAAATCTAAATCCTTTTATTCAGATTTAATAAATCCCAAGATATCATATACAGGTTCGTGTATAAAAATGTCTTTGCTTTGTGAAATATTCTACTAATAAAGTTAATCATGATAATAAAATACTTTTGACAGGACTTTTAGATTAACCCTACACCGGTACCCTTGTACATGTAAATTAAATGAATATATATATACAATGTATATATATATTAGGGAAGAATTATTAACACCAACACAATAATATGTAAGAACAAACACACTACATTTGAACATATCTCTGTAGACCTAAATAATTTCTTTATTGACAAATGTGATGTGCCCTAGCTCAGTGAACAGGTTGACAGTAAGCGCCACTTT
This sequence comes from Gigantidas platifrons, assembly GCA_002080005.1. Taxonomy (NCBI): domain Eukaryota; kingdom Metazoa; phylum Mollusca; class Bivalvia; order Mytilida; family Modiolidae; genus Gigantidas; species Gigantidas platifrons. The sequence goes on along the minus strand of MJUT01046574.1, from coordinate 482,394 downwards.
CAACACCATTTTAGTTATATAGTGGCGGTAAGTTTTATTGGTGAAGGAAACCAGAGTACCCGGAGAAAACCACCGACCTGGCTATCGCAAGTCACTGACAAATTTTATCACACCTTGCTATGAATAGAGTTCGAATTCACAACTTGAGTTGAGTGGTGACCTTGATAGTCACTGATTGCACAGGTAGTTGTAAATCCAACGATCATACGATCACAACCACGATCATGACCATGATCACGACCGCTCCTTAACAAACGACTGAATTTTCAAGAGCTACATGCATGTACAATGTATCTTTAATTCTTTATTTGTTTAACGAGCAGTGCCAACAGCCAATGACTACCAGCTACATTTGTCTGTCTAAATAACTTCTTTAAAGACAGATGTGATCAGCTGTACGTGTAACCTGAGCAAAACAAGCTGACATTACATAACAAAGGTAAAGTAAATCAAAGTCCTGGAACTTAACTGAACCTGTATAAAGCTTAAGACATATAATAATAAATGTAGGTAATTACCCAGACCTTTCACTAAGGGGCGGTACCAGGTACTTTTACCCACTTAAAATGGTAATTGATACCTCCTAAATTTCAAAGACTGTTGCACAAGATATTCATTAAAAAATCTTCAAATTTTAAGAAAAAGTACCACCTGGCTGTAAATAGTGAAGTACTGGCCATGGTATACTTGAAATATATAGTGATAGCCCTGATTACCCTTGATAAATTCTACTGCTACAAAAATATATTGTTGGATTTAAGGAACTTGAAATCAAACGGTGAAAACAGTTGGATGTTATCTATAGACATAAATGAACATGATGAACATATGTTGTATGTGGAGTATGTAAGATGACACCCACACATTTTATATGTCTGTTTTTAAATTGCATAGATACATAAAAAAATATATGCATGACTGAAATTTGATCTACCATAATTATCTTCTATGGCATATCAACTTGAAACTATTTTTTTTTTCACTTGGTTTAACATACATATTTACACAAACAAAATATATTTTGCAAACATGTACACACAATTAAGTGCATGTACAAAAATGTACATTACATTTACATGTACGTTTTTTTGTATATCAGGCCTTCAGTAAGTGACAATAACAGGTACATTTACCTGTAATGGTAATAAGTTACCACCTAATTTCAGAGTGTTGTAATAAAGGTATTCATGTAAAAAGTTTAAATTTTAGGAAAAAATGCTGCCTGTACAGTGAAGTGCTGGTACACTTGAAAAATATTGAAAGCCCTGACATTCCTGAATCATACATGCATTTTGTACACCCAAATGGTAGATATATACATGTACATTTTGTACACCCAAATGGTAGATATATACATGTACATGTATCAAGGCACATTCATCAAATGTTACCTAGATAGGTTTGTATATAAATTATTATTCCAAGATAATCCCTTTTCATCGTAATAGAAGATAAATGGTGTTAGAATCTTTGGTTGGTCTGTTGAGGGCTGCAAGTATACATGTACATGTATGTGTACCTGTACCACATACATGTATGTAACTTTAGACATTTGCAAATCCAAAAACTAGTATAGCTACGGAGGCCCCTCCTAATGATACATCAGTTCACGACACATGTGTAGAAATTTAAATTAAAAAGACTACATTTTCACGTAGTGTAAAGCACAGGGGCTAGGTGCGTCCGAAAAAGAAAATACTATATTATATAGTTGTTGTTTTTTTCGGACGCACCTAGCCCCTGTGGTGTAAAGGGGAATTTGCGGAAGTGCCTACAGTACCGCCAAAATTTGTGGGCAGAGCTTATCAGCAAAAATATCCGTTGATATGAACAGCATATTTATGAAACTGTATATGTCACATGACCAACTTGACATTTGTACATGTACAATGTACATTTGTAGGTAGTTGTAAATCCAACTACCATAAGATCACGGCCACTATGGCCCCCGTTATGTGACACTTATGCACCTAAATACTTCATAAACCTATTTCCTGACTTTATATGTATTGTTTACATCATTAATTAACATTCATGTCATCATGTTAATTAGCTTAATTAGACATTCTCCAGCTGTTTTTTTCTTTGAAGTTTTAAACACCTTCTTCATTGATAAATTATGTACATGTAATTTAATCTGAAGAATTATTATCAAATTAGCCTCAATTTGGCATGAACACAAGATTCTTTAAATCATGCCAATTCAAAATTTAAAGTTGGTTTTTATGGTGTTTAATGCCACTTTCAACAATATTTCAGTTATATCATGCATATGGCGGTCAGTTTTATTGGTGGAGAAAACCAGAGTACCCAAAGAACAAAAGTAAAAGTAATTTTGTATTAAATCTCATATTACTATATAGTGGTCGTGATCGTATGGTAGTTGGATTTACAACTATCTGTGCAATTAGTGCCTATCACCACTAAAGTTGCGAGTTGTAATTCCACTCATGGGAAGGTGTACATTATGTGATAAAGTTTGTCAGTAATTTGTGACAGGTATATCTGGCCAGTGGTTTTCTCCGGGTACTTCTGTTTCCTCCACCAATAAAATTGACCGCCACAATATACAGTGTATATTGTCGAAAGTGGTGCTAAAAACCATTGCTCTCATACTAACTCTGGATTTCTGTCCATGTTGAGGCAGGTGGGGATTCAGACAAGGTACATCCCCTCCTTAATTAAAAAAGAAAAAATGCGGCTAGGAATCGGATGGATGAAAAAAAAAAAAGTAGTCATGGTCCAAGTGTCTTGTACATGATAATCTAAATTATGAGAGGTCCCCTCTCAAGAGGGAGACACTTCTCTAATGTTAAAAACAATTTAGAACATAGTAAAGTACTCTCCACAATAGAATTTTGCCTTACTTAATCATTAAGACCATGGATTTTCCCCATTGTTCCCCAAGGCAAAATTCTATTGTCTTGATTACTTTACAATGTTCTAAGTTTGTAAGAACATGATAATCCCTGTCTTCATGATAAATACTCACTTCGCTCGTACTTGTTCATGAAGACAGGGATTATCATGTTCTTACATATACTAGGATGAAGACACATGCGATAAACTTAATATACATTGTATGTCTGATCTAGTACCCCAAACCTCTGGCCTCAGTAATCAGGTCATGTTGTATCAAATTTTTTTCATTCCTAGCTCTATAATGTAGGCCTGTAACAATGTTTATTATACATTTTTTTGTACCTGTTAAACTACACTGCATCTGTTTTTAGAAGAAAATATGATTTATGGGAATTCTTTGAAATGGTGCATGATGAGATTCATTTTATTACCAATTTAGAGAAATTCTTTTCTATTTTGCTAAATACAAACTAATTAATGTAAGAGTATTTGATGTCTTCACAGATTTTATTATGCCACACAGGCTACAACTTGGCACTTGAGCCAAGGCCTGTAAAATTTTCTGATCTTACTGTCTGTGAATTCGAAAATAAAATTACTGGCAAGTGTTTTATTCTGAAATGTATTGATAAATATTATTCAAATTAATTAATTTCATGTGTATAAATACATAACACACCATCCCAGACATCAAGAGAGGGGGCGCTGCAAAATAGCAAAAGATTCATAAATATACAATATACGTACATTGTTGGTAAATATAAAATTTATTTGTACGAGCTTTAGAAACAGGCAGAATAGCGAGCTTTTCAGGCCTGTTTCGCAGCGAGTAGAAATGAATTTTATATTTAACGACAATGTAGACAATGTACGTATTTTGTGTTTATCCTGGAATGTCAAAAAAGTCAAATTTAAACAAAAACGACAGAAACAAGCGTCATTCCTCGCCTTTCATAAATGTTGTCAAGGGTGTCTTCTTCGTGGTCCACGTTACATTAGTACCAGATTCATACTTGTCTGCGCATAACTACAGGGTACCAGGAAAGTTTATTCGTAGGCTCAAGGCTGAAAAGTTTATTTGTATAGTACGAATAAAGCAAAATTTTATTCGCATAGCATATTTGTACTGCAAATGTACTGATTGCAGGATAGATAAAATTACCATTACCTGTTTTGTTTTTTAATTGATAAATATTATTCAAATTAAATATTCATTTTTCATGTGTAACATCCCTGTAACATGTATATTTCATTAATACCATGTTTTACAACTTTGTATGATTTAATCAGAATCATGTTACAAGTATTCTATTGATAAAAAAACATTTATTGGCAACCATAAAATGCAATATTAAACCATTTAATTCGTCACTGAAGGCTAAATATTTATGAGTAGGATTTTCTGGTGTGTTTATTTACAGTAAAACCTGGTTACCTCTCAAGTTCAGTTCAAGATGTTTACTTTATATTTGACTTGAATATATCTCAAAGCAAATATTTTTGTCGGTTCATATTTCAACTTAAACTATTTATCCTGGATACTGTACATAACAAGTTGAAAACATACATGTAGATGTTTTGAAGTAAAATTAAGATTCTCTTTGAAATTTACTTTGAAACAATATTAATGTTTGACTGTATCCATCTCACATACAGTATTTGTACAAATTAAAAACTATACCTGTGCATTTGTACATTCAAATTAATGTCAGAAAACTTTAAAATCGATTTGAACAAAGTTTTAAAAACAGGAAAAAAGTTATCTTGTGGCAAGTTTTTAGAGCCTGTTTCGCTGCGGGTGCAAATATTTGTTAACTAAAAATTAAATTCTAACATTGTTGAGTTGAATATTCAAACAATAATACATGTACATTGCATACATGTACATGTACAAATGTAACAGACAGTATATAATGTACATATATGATGTACATGTAGTACACACTTACATTTTGTATATCACAGTTGTTTTGTCTAAACACCTACATATACAATATACATACAAAGGTACATTTGTACATTGTACATTGTATATAAACAAAGTGTTGAGAAAATTTTATTTTTAACTATAAGTATGAATCAGATTCTCAATGGCTGATATTAAAAGATCAATGACGTCAAATAAAAATATTTTTGTAAATATTATGTTTCAATATTTTTAAACAATATTATTAATATGACCAACACTATATGCTTAAACATGTTAAATATTGATATTTATTAAATACAAGTACAAAAAATGTAAATCTACAAATACATTTTGTATGTTGGAGAAACTGATTCTTATATCTGGGGACTTTATAATAATTCCAGTAAATGAGTTGCTTCCCCTTTTTGGTATGTAAAATAGGGTTTCATCCGGTTTATGAAGGAGAATTATTTTGTAAACATGGCTATTATAGATAATTCAACAAGACAAATATTAATTAAGCTACATAAAATAGCATCCCAGTGAGTGAGTTACTTTCCCTTTGTTTGAGTTTTATCCTGTTAATGAAGTAAATTAAATTATGAACATGATTATTTATAGATAATTAATCAAGACAAATCAAGCTACAAGTCTATATTATTTTAATTCGCAGTGACCTACCCCCTACCCCCACTCCTTTTTTTTTTTTTTTTTAGCTATTTTTATCTAAATGGGGTTTTATCCTGGTTATGAAGTAGAATTATATGATTATTAATATAGATATGTATATGTTATCTGGATGTGAATTGATTGATACCGAAAATATCAGCCTGCCGAGCCAGAATATGAAGTTTGTTGGCGAGTGAGCAAAGCGAACGAGTCACGAACTTCATATTCTGTCGAGCAGGCTGATATTTTTCAGTATCAATCATATTCACATTCAGATGACATATTTATCATCCTTAAATCAAACATAAACACGGATACATCTATATTTATATTTTCGCGGGAAAGATTACATGATTCAAAATATTCAAAATACGCTTCCCTAAAACCGTAGTTCATAAGTAGTTTGCAAATATACCATTCATTTTTACAGGTTTATATAAATGTTACGATTGTTGCATTTTTCCTTTAATTGTGATATTCATTGGTTTTTTTTTTATTACAAACATCAAAGTCACCCATTTTCATTAAAGCTTTTCCTTACCAATGCCGTTCCGATTTAGAAAACATGAACGTCACAACCTTCCTTATGACGTAAAAAATTATGAGTAAAAAATTATGAAGTCTCAGCAGAGGTTATCAAGAATTGTGTAAAGTACATTTTTGTAGGACGATGTTTGTTGATATTTCTAACACTACAGTTCCTAATTTGATATATGTATAAACAAAATAATGTTAACTAGCTAATGGTGTCGATGACTTTTATTTATTTTTGCCATCTTCACAGGAATTATCGTTTAAATGTTAGGAGAATTTGGTGATAACTCCTGCTGACTGTTGATAAGTCCTGCTCAGCCCTCCCGGACTTTGATACGAGTTTTGCTTATGGAGCCAGCAGGTAGATATATCCGGAGGGAAGGATGATAAATAATTATCCAAGACAAATCAAGCCATATATAATGTACATTGTTATTTTTTCTCCACAAATACAGATAATTTGAGATAAATTCCTCCTTATGTTAATGTCATCATAAAAATCATAAATACTAAAATACTTTAAATAGCCATTTAATGATGTATATATATTGATATGGTGTTTTATTTAATGGGGGAACATTATTAGATTCCTACTTGGGTCATTCTCTAAAGAGACCATTTAAATCATTTTTAATGTTATTTTTGTAAATCACTGTAATTATTATCAATTATTAACTACATTTGTACTTGTATATATAAAATAATATACAAATGTAAGTACTGTACATATTATTTAAAGTTACATTGTAATTTCAAATACCATACAATGTAGGTACTAAAAAATAAAATTACATGCTTGTTAACTTGGAGCTTTTTTTATGTTTATTATCTAATTCTGATGATCTAGATAACAATTTTTACAAAAGAAGAAAAAAAACAATACTTGTGAAATGTCGAAGCATATACCGGTAGGTAATATGTGAATGAGGCTTAGAAATGGGAGAAAAGGCGAGGCTTTGCCGAGCCTTTTCCTGCGTTTCGCACCGAATACACATAGTTACCTTTATGCTTCGGCAGTGCACATGTATTGTGTTTATCCTGCAATTTTAAACCGTAAATAAACGTTTACTGAACGATGATAAACGTATTTGAAATAATTTTGTGTATGTATTTGAAAACAATATCCCCCGATGTGCTGGAGTGGACAGAGCTTACATTTGTATGTTCTATTTATAACTGACCAATATCAAAAAAAATAATGGGCAGGCTATATTGGTCTGAAAATGCTGTCATTGCAGGATAAATATAATTTCAATAATAACTAGATTCTCTACTGTTGTAGCACATGAATACAGGGTATCATAGAACATACAACCCACGGTATGCATTCAGTGTTCATAAAAAAACATTAGGTATGGAAAAGATGTAAAAAATGCCAAAATGGCAGACCGATATTCAATTTTGTCAGTCATGACCGTCAGACTGACCACATTTGGCACAAACTGAATATGGTCAGATTATACATTGTTGAATGTTCATAAAAAAAATTAATATATATAAAAATCTTATTTATTTTTTTAACAAATTCAGGAAAGAAAGCTACAGTGATTTATGCCGATATGGTAAACAATTTCCACCGATATCAATAAAACGAACAATCACATCTCATCTCAATTCTCAGGTACATGTATAATAGACACAACAAAAGGCACTAAACCCCATAAACCAAACTAGCCAAAGCTAGACACAGTCATCACAATGAGCACCAGTCCCGGGCAAAGACCAGTAAAACTTTGTTCGGACCAGTCAATTAAATTTTTCATTTCAAGGTACAATTATGTACATTGTATGTACGTGTACATGCATTAGAACTGATTACGAAGACACTGAAGGGAGCCTCTTGATAATACCCACTGGATATGTTTATTTATGTACAAAAATGTAGGTACATTTGTATTTACTATATTTTGATTATTAGTCACAAATTTCAAAACATTTATGTACCAATATTTAAACAGTAATATAAAAAAAAAATCTCGTACATTGTAAAAAAAAAAAATGTACGTGTTGTAGATCTATCCGGGATCTATACAAAAATGTAGCAACTGCTACAATTGTAAATTACAGCATCAATGTATATCTCTCCCTGCAGTTAGAAAGGATATTGATGTAAACAAACATAACACACTAGTACAATTTGTATCTAATTTTATACTTTAATAGACACAAATTAAAGTAAAGGAATGGAGCTTTTATTGCTGTTCTACATTACATAACCCATAAAATGAGTTGCAACAGCTTTACTGCCTTACATCTGTCCATAAACCATAAAAATCTTAGTACATCAGGGAATATCTTTATGCTTTTGATGTTATTTGGTGTATAGACATTTTATTTCTCTCGTGCAGTAGACCTGAACAATATTTAATTTGTTAATACAAATTTTGCAATTAATATCCCTATTTAGGAGTAGCCATGACAATACTTTTTTGTGCATAATATCAAAAGTATTTAATAGTAGCAAATATACTTCCTGTTAACCTTCCTTTTAATTTTACAAGGAAGAAAATTTGTTTTTCATACATTGTACATTGTATTATACAGTATTGAACTATTTATTTCTTTACCAAATGTAAACCATTAACTAAGAGTGGTTGTTTACAACAGTATTACAAATGTAGTATAACTGTGAAATTGTTTACTAATCCAAGAATGCCACTACATAAAAAAAGTAACAAAATAATGTGACAGGTTTTGGCACGATATGGGGTGAATGAATGAATTTGAATTTGAATTTTGGTGTTTAACGTCACTTTCAGCACTATTTCAGCTATATCATGGCGACCAGTTGGTGCACATCCAACATGTCACCTCTTAAATCTAACTGTGACCTGCCTTATTATAATTAATATAACAAATATAGATAGAGAATATAGGCTTTTTTTCTTCTTCATTCAAATACAGAGTCTCAAACAAGAGCCGAGAGCTCTACAAATAGCCCTTCAAGGTGACAAGTCAATAATGTTTCTTATCAGAATGATCATTCTATAATTTGACTTCTATAGACATACAGTATGATACACTACATGTACATTGTACCTGTACATGTATTTACACAGGTACAAATGTATAATATGGTATAAGACTGACCTCTTGATCATGCTGGTCAAAACAGAATGAACATGATCAAATAAGGATTTATTTATATAATTTCGAGGGCTTCAACATTTTCAAGTAGACTGGTCATGATCAGTATTTCACTATTAAATGGGGGCACTGTTTATTAAATTTTGAAAAATTGTTCATGACTTTCTTCCTACACAACATTGATTCTATAAATTTTGGAGGTAGTAAATACTATCTGAAATGGGTTAAAATAAAAGAAACATAATGTTATTATAAAGTTTGTTACCAATAAAGGGGTCCAAATCACCTTTACCATTATAATTTAGGAATTATATGTTGATTTTCCTCAAAAATAAAAATGACATTGATTGACAAATCAATCTACATTGTATATTTACATGTACATGTATATAAAAATATATATCCATTATCATATACAATGCATATATTTTGTATTTGTTATTTAATACAAAAGTCTTATTGCCACATAAATAACTCATTATGTTTGTCCTTTTTTTCTTTTTTCATATACACACAATTGTTTGTTTGTTTGTATTTGTCACAGACATGTACATTTTTTGAGTATATGTACATTTGTATGTTTAATGACAATAAAGTTATTATTATTATTATTATTATTATAAATATGTGTATGTCTTCTCTGTACTGTTCAAGTACTAGTTGTAATTATATGGTTTATAAATGAGAATAAAGATGATTGTTACATGTTGTTTACTAATCTAGCATAGACCTGCAGGTGTTGGTTCACATGCAGTGTAAACAAGATCTAGAGCTTGTGCAAGTTGTGGTAAATAAATAAACAAAACAAAAATATCCAGAAAAATTAATATGAAATCAATATTTTTTTTTAGAAAAAAATACAATACTCTTGGCAACCTTGGATGAAGAAATTTTTTCATGAATATTTTTAAAAATAACACAAAAAATTGCTGAAACATTATGGGGGTACCAAACATTAATTTTAGGGTTTCCTAACATTGAGGGGAAGGAGGGAGGATTCTGACTTCTGTCAAGTGCTGGTGGTTAATAATATTTCAGTTACATCGTGTCAAACTAAAGATATACAAAATGTAGGAATATTTGACCAAAAAACTAAAATGTTCTGAACATGACAAGTAATGAGACAGGATCCTAAATTAATTTTATGGTACAATGTATAAGGAGGGGATCGTCACCGTTTATCTTAGGCCATAAAAAGTTAATTTCTTGGTTCTCAGGCCCGCCCGCATGTGGAAATTCATCGCTGCATTGCAGATTTTATTGCAAAAATAGTAAAAAAAAAAAAGTTAAATGCGGTAGCACTGTCCGTACGAAAAAAAACAACCGCATCCGTTTTTTCTATTAGATCGCGTGGTCGGTGAAACGTTTAAAACGCATCATGCTTAAATGAGATTTAAAGCATCGTTATGACAATGTATAAATAAAAAACGTGTTTCCGTTTGACATTTAGACAAAATGTCAATCGTTTCTGTGCAAATTCGGCACAAAAGTTTACCAGTTTTACCAGGGAACATAATAGGGGGCTTCTCCGAAGCTTGTACCTTATTGGAATTGTTTACGGAGATAAAAAATGGTACGTTGGGACCAGCGGATTGGACGTTTCCATAAAAATTAACCACTTGTGATGTTTCTGCCACCATGGAAGAAATAAAATTGAAATTTTCAATAAAGTAATGAAAAGATTTATACCTTGCCATATTTTTCACACAAAAAAAAAGAAAAAATGCCTCCCTCATCACTTTTTACAGCAGTATAAGGATAAAAAAAAATGACGCCCTCCCTCATCAATTTTGACAAAAAAGGGCCTGAGAACCAAGTAATTAATTTTGCATGGCCTAGGCACTTAGTGCCTGTGGGCCTTAGGCAAAAAAAATGTGTCTTTAGGGTTTCCCTACCTACCTTATTTTTTTGCTCTCAAAAATTCCCACCCTAACATTTTTATGATCATTTTGGATTAAGCACCGTTAAACTTTGGGTTTCTTCCCCAGTATTATGAGAAAAAAAATCCCTACCTAACCGGGCCTTTTTTTTTTTTTGGGATGAAACCCTAAACACAATATTTTTGTTTGTTTTACCCAAGGATTTATATCCTTGTTTTACCTTATAAAAGTCTTCCTTTTTCGTCATGTCAGTTGTTATAATTTATTGGGGAAAACAATTCATAATTCATCAATTTTATAGACATCAAATGTCATATTAGTCCCAATTCATGGGAAAAATAGATTATTGTGCGTACCGGTGCAGACACTTAAATTTCTATAAATATAAACACACAAAAAACGTCTCAAAATCCGAAAAAAAAATACATTACGCGCGGAAAAACATGCATACACAACCTATTTTATTTAACCCTTTAAAAAAATATGTTGTCATGTTTGTACAATAAAAAATTACGTCTAATAATAAACCTTTTATCTGTTGTTCTTACCTGGAAATCTTTGCTCCGACAATTCTTCCGAAAGTTCACATAAAAATATAAATATCACAGAAAAATAAAGCACAACTTTACTCCAAATCCAATTCATTTTGTAAATATAATTGTCCACATTATTTATAAATCCGAAATAAAAATTCACTAAAATTAACTAGCCCGGGTCGGGAAAGTACATAGCGAAACGTGTAAAATTTTAAATAAGTCCAACGAATATCTTTATCACACACGATTTGTGTACTGCCTTTTACAAACGGCCTTGAACTTCTAGGTAACCTACGATTAACCAATGAACGAAAAACAAAACAAAATACAGGAAATAGTCTATAGTCTGTTTCATAAAAATTATTTATATTTGTTTATTTATATTGATATTTTTTGTATTCCTTTTTAATCCTTTTTCTGTATATTACACGTTTTTTTTTTTTAAATTCAAGATGTGACTCAAAAATAGCGACTCATGTAATTTTCTACTTCAGTTCAGAGCTCTCGATAATATTAATTCATATTTTTGTATTTCATTTTTTCAATCCTTTTTTCTATACACACGTTGTTTTTGTTAATCAAAGATGTGACTCAAAAATAACGACTCCGTTAATTTTCTACTTCAGATCAGTTCAGTGAGATACTATTACATTCAGTGCGCTGATAATAATGTATTGATCGTGCACTGCTTGTTGTAGTGCCTGCTAGTGGTGGGCTTTCAATGATCTTCAATACAAATTGATTGAGGATTGATTTTCATTCACGATCTGAAATCAGTAACTGCGAGGATTTCTCTATGTTCAATTCTATCAAACTCTTTTTAGACTGAAAGATAATTGATTTTTAATAGCTATGTTTTGATGTTGTGGTATTTAACGCCACTATTGATCTTAATAACACAGCGGCTAACAGTAACTGTGTCGTGTGATTTCATCAGCAACTTTAAACGATGTTTTTTTTGTGTGTGTTTTTTAAATATCGTTACATATTGATCGAATTTCATGAGCAACTTAGAAACACACCTTATTTTTTTTATATAAATATTATTAGATAACTGATTTAATTTGTAAACAATTTAGTCTTTACTTTGAACAATTGGAGTTATTATGTTTTTTTAAGCGGAAAATTGTATATTATGTCAATCTTAGCACATCTTCACAGATGTGAGACATAATTTTTTTTTTTAATATTCAAGCATCAACAAAAATACACAGCGTCTAGGAGTGTCATGTGATTTCATCAGAAACTTAAAGGGGCATTAGCTAAGATTTTGACCCAAAAAATATATGCTTTGGAAATTGGTAAATGGCTTTAACATGATGAAATAAAGGTAAATATATCACAATAAACAGCTTATCGAACCACTTTCCGCCTTTTGAGAACGAAAATTACCATCGATTACTTATTTGCTTGCAAGCAAAAAATTTGACCTCGCTTTTTCCGTATGCAATTGACCTTACTAGTGACAGGTTAAAATGAATAATTTGTATCTTGTCGCTTATTAACTGCCAACTTACATGGTTCTTTGTCCGTAATTAACACCGACTAAAAGCAGATTCACAAAAAAATAAGAAATAAGTGCATTATTGTACTGATTTAATGACGATTCGATAAACTCCGTAAACAATGTCGATAATTAATCAGATGGCGTCCATTTCTTGATCGATCTCAAAACAGAAGCAGTTGCATGATTTTTCCCCTGATGCGCGTACATTTCATAGCATTTATTAGTTACAGAAACACGTTTTATTAAGACATCAATTGTATCTGATAGCTTTTATGGGTAAACAAAATTTACGATTTGGCAGATAATGCCCCTTTAATTGTATCTTTTTAAAAGCGATGCAGATTTTTTTGTAAATATTTTTAAATATTGATCAAAAACTGGAACAATATAATTTTGTAAACTTTTAGTCTAATGTTTAAAACAAGCGGAATAATTATGTGTTTTAAGTGGAAAAGTTTTCTTCTGCTACAAAATGGTTTTAAATCTTAGCCCACCCACCTTCACATGTGTGAGATAAGATATTTAAAAAAAAAATGTACGTAATGTTCAAACATCAACAAAAATACATCTATAACAAATCTTGTCTTGCATCGATGTCTAGCCTTGTCCTTAGTGTTACAATTAAATGTAGAAGGCATATGAAAAAGGTGGGATTAGGGTTACATAATATGGTGTTTAACGCCACTTTCAACAATATTTCAGTTAATATCGTGTCGTGGGAAAATGGTATAGGTAATAGCATAATTGTAAAAATAGATCAAACATCAAGGACGTCAAATTAATCCGAAAAACAAAAACACATAAGATACATCCAAGTCTTTCCAACGCAGTTAAACGCGGATACCTCTAGCTAACACACACATACATGACTGCTCATTTTCCTGGCATGGCATTACAGGCACTTCAATAAAATTGTGGTGGGGTTAAACTAGGACATGTATTCGTCGACATCAGTTAACAACACGTTAACGTTGTAAACTCTGTTGTATTTTTTGTTACATTATTATTAAGATATTGTTTATATCATTATGAATGACTGCATTTTATTCTCATAAACCATACGCATAATATGTAACAAATACCACCTTCACAAATTTGAAAATTAGGGCAGACATGACACCTGACATTTGAAAAAGGTTAAAACTATTTATAGGTTTCATAACTTAATAAAAATTTAGAAATAGACCAAACTCATTAAAATTCAGTTCACTTATGAATAGTAATAACTCGTCTGATATGAATAATTTGTGCAAATTTATTAGAATAGTGAATCAAATGTTGGACTCTCCTGTGTAATATTTATTTATTTATTTATTCATTTATGTCTTCTTTTTTGTTTATATTTCTTGTCTGCAGCTTTGTGAATTGTATTGCAAAGCTCTTCAGTCTTACTTTTTGTTCATTTTGTTTTTGTATATGTAATTTGTGTATTTCTCTATACCATTGTAAATTGGATTATGAGAATAAAGATATATAAATATTACTTTGGACAATATTTGATAAGGGGACTGTGACCTTGAATGTTTCAACCGAGCAACTTGTACCTCTACTATGGCCTGTGGTATTCGGTCACAGTGAATATGGAAAAACGATTTTTATCTTTGTTGAGTCTTACAAGGCATAATGAAAGACGAGGAATGCATGTGACGTGATATAGTCTCAAATATGGCCTTTATGTCTGTCTTCTTTTTTTTTTTTTCTTTTTTTTTTGTATAAAAGCTTCTTTTTCGTTTGTTATTTTATATCTTGACATCTACGTTTTTATACTTCATTACTTAATATAGATGTAAAACTTGTATGGCTTTTAAACAATGAAAATGTTGATATTCTTTGTGCTCTCTGTACTTTTTTAAAACATAAAAAGAGTGAGGTCATGTTTAAATAACCTATTTAATATCTACAAAGGATAGATATATATATATATTTGTTTTGTTTTTGTAAATGCCCAGTGGACTCTTCCAAATATTATACTCATCAGAGACCTAGATATGTTTAGTACTTAAATACCAATAATAATTTCTGCAAATTGCTTGTTTTGTATACTGTTTATTACATTTATGTATTAAAATATTTTCTGTAATACAAATCACTGTAATGACTCTGCCCCTTGCTGGGACCTTGATTGGACAATAAAATCTTATCTTATCTTATACACAATGATAAGTCGAGCATCTTTACGCCTGTCTTCAAGACTACGCTAGTTGTAAATGCCACCAACACCCGATGTGTTTCGCTGTCTGAACCAATGAATGAAAAGTAATAATGATTTCTTATTTTATACTCTCATTGGTTTTCCAAATATAAGTGAAACTCTAGCTCTGTACTTGCAATTGCCAGACTGTTGGATTACAGTGAGAAATATGAACAGTGATATACCATGGATGTTGGTGAAACAAACACATTAAAATATTATAAACCTTTGTTTTATAGATCAGTGATAATAACAACGTTGATATCTAATTTAGTGCACACGAAGCGTTTCTGGAATAAACTTCCTCAG
>MJUT01046574.1:450662-464976 GCA_002080005.1 Gigantidas platifrons | reverse complement strand
GTAATAAAAACATAGATATCTAATAAAACATGTCAGTACCAAGACACTGACTACTGGGAGGATGATATACAGAGGGATTAATAGTCCACCAGCAGAGGTATTGACCCAGTGATTGTAATAAAAACATAGATATCTAATAAAACATGTCAGTACCAAGACACTGACTACTGGGAGGGTGATACACAGAGGGATTAATAGTTCACCAGCAGAGGTATTGACCCAGTGATTGTAATAAAAACGTAGATATCTAATAAACCATGTCAGTACCGAGACACTGACTACTGGGAGGGTGATACACAGAGGGATTAATAGTCCACCAGCAGAGGTATTGACCCAGTGATAGTAATAAAAACATGTCAGTACCAAGACACTGACTACTGGGAGGGTGATACACAGAGGGATTAATAGTCCACCAGCAGAGGTATCGACCGAGTGATTGTAATTAAAACTTAGATATTTAATAAAACATGTCAGTATCAAGACACTGACTACTGGGAGGATGATACCCAGAGGGATTAATAGTCCACCAGCAGAGGTATTGACCCAGTGATTGTAATACAAACTTAGATATCTAATAAAACATGTGAATGGCTAAGCACTGACTACTTGACGGATGATACCCCGGGGACTATAACAGTTCACCAACAGTGGTATAGGCCTAGTGATAGGGAAAAAAATGTAGATATAAGATAAACCATGTCAGTACTGAAACACTGACTACTGGGAGGATGATACCCTCGGAGGCTACCAACAGAGGTATCTACCCAGTCATAGTATTGCCTAAATAAAAACACGATGTATTTTGTATATTGTATAGTTTGTTGATAAATAAACTTTGGAGAATACCGATGGGGCAATCAACAATGGACATTCCTTAGAAACTGACAACATAGGGTACAGAAATGAAGAAAAACAAAACAAAAACACAACACAATATGTGTTGAACGCATAATAACACAATATGTGTTGAACGCATAATAGTTTAGGTTTATTATGTGCCCACACGAGGTGTCATATGTTTATTAAGATATATACATTGTTGACAAATTGTTGACAGATGACTTAATCATGCATTAGCCCTAATGTACACGTAGATGTATTGACATTTACTATATTCTTATCAGTATTATCTTGATTGTTATTTACGTCAAGTTATCAGTATTTCAGTTATTTTCGTGACAAATAAATAATGTCGGTAACGGTATTGGCATTAGACATATGTAAAGACACCAAAGAAGTAATCAGAAGCCATAAATCGAACGACAGACAATGCAATGACCAAACTATAACGGACAAACAATGGCATACAAAACACTACACAGAAAACTAAATATTGTGCGACATGAACTCCACAAAATAACAACTGATCAGGAAGGATAGACAGTTCCTGCTCCACTAGTGACACCCGGTGATAAATCATGAATGAGGAAAGGACATTGGTCGATTGAGATGGTCTTTGGACGGATCCACGGATTGTCACAAGTTAATTAAAATGGAAATAATGGACAGTCGGAAAATATTGCCTTGCAATAAGCCACGAACGGCCATTCCTAACAACGCATTACTTATTTAAGGCCTTTCACGTGCCTTGAGTGTGACATTCTCAATACATGAGGTACTCGTTTACATCACTTCTAAGGCAAATCAAATGCATACCCCAGAACCAGAGTTCAGCGTTTTTGTTGTCGGGGGAGTTTTATCCAACAGAGGATAAACTACGTCCTTTCATTAGACCCAAGGATTCCATTAGTATATCAATCAAGATTGTTTTGAAAAGGTCAACAATATATTGAACAACGGACATTACTCCTTAATCTAGCCAACTGAAAAGTAGATAAGTTGGGCGATAAAAACTGTAGTTAAGAGTACCTATACGACCCATCGAGCGTACACCATTAAGAAGAGTTTGAAGATACCAAAGGGGTAATCAGAATATGTATATCGAAGAAGAACAGACAACACAATAACCAAAAGAAAAGGGACAAAAGGACAAACAACGATCTACAAAACATACATATAAAACTATCGATCGAGTAACACGAACCCAACTAATAACCGGGGGTGAACTCATGTGCCCCGGAAGGATAAGCAGTTCCTGCATTAAAGTCATGTAACTTAGATTATATTGTCCTGCCTCGTAGTCAATGATCATCCTGTGAATAAGTTATTGTTGTTTTACGTCACATCAGCAATAATTATGTCAGTTATGTTATGGTGGGATTATAATACCCGCTTTGTACTAGACGAAAACACTGAGTTTGATTTTTATAGTGCTAGCTCACTGAAATGTCAGAATAGAAAAATCAAGAAAAGTTGTGTACACTGCCTAACATAAAAAAAATCATCGTTTGACCGTTGTCCAATTATGAAAACTAGTCTAAAGCTAAGAATAACATTTGGTTCAGAAAAAAGGTATGGGGTGAAAAAGTCAAGGTCATAAAAAATCATGATGGTCAGAATCGTCATCCAGCTAAATTTGGCTATAGAGTTCTGAGAAAAAAATAGTTCCTAGAAAAAAAGACAATATTAAAAAGAAAAAAATATATATACCCAAGGATGAAAATCTAAACATAAAGTTTGAACAAATATATACGAAACTTTTTAATACCGAAAGACAATAAATAAAAAGAAATCAGAAGTAAGAAAAAAATTGAAGGGTGGATAGAGGTCAAAGTGGTGGTTCTTCAGGGAGTATAAAAAGAGGAGAAATTCCAGTGTACGGCAGTCAACACAATAAAATCAGATCCTGCTGGATTATTTAATTTATGTGTTTTTATTTCAAATATTATAGATCCCGGTACGTTCCCTAAGTGACAGGAGTGTAATCACACCAGAGTAATACCATCACACTAGCCATTGACACACCTGGTCACACATCCGCCCTGTCACAGAAACAACAGTCCGCGGGTAGTCATGTCGCTACGCTTGGACACATTATCGTTATTCCAAGCCATCCAGTCTTTGCCCTTTCTCCTTAATGCTTTACAGTGAAGCAACTAATACCAATTTTAGTCTTGGTTTGATGCAACCGGGGATGGAACCCACGATCTACCACACTCAAGGCGAGCACGCTAACCATTACACCACGGATGCGAATCAACGGTAATCCCGATTTTTTTTTAGTCCTGTAATAAATTATAATGTGTTATTTCACATTCTTGTACTATACCGTGTGAGGACCCATATATTATTTATTACATTATGACATATTACTGTGTAATATATCATGTATATAAATAATATATTACTTGAATATGTTGACCCAAATGGTATATGTCCTGTCGTTTAGAGACACAGTTACAGAGATGTTGACCCAAATTGTATATGTCTTGTCGTTTAGAGACACAGCTGCAGAGATAATTAGTCTAATTTCTTTTTTTTTACTGAGCATTCAAAAGCATTATTCTGTTTTCCATTTAATACGGAAATCATCTTGATTTTTTTTCTCGTAATATTTTTAGCTTTTTAATTTTCGCGAGCTACTCTTGTTCTTGCTCGCGGGTCTGCAAATTTACATGTGGAAACTTCACGACTCGTGTGGCGTGTATTATCCATTCTCCCATTACTACGGCGTTTTTATCCCGCTGAACAAGTAGCGGAAAAATATGTAATCCTCTAGAGGATTAAAATGTCTTTCCCCGCATTTGACTCGTTTGATGGCTTTTGGCACTCTCGAGAGTTAAATTAAAAATTTAAACCGCTCGCCTCACGACTTGTGGTTAAAATTGTAAATTTAACTCTCTTGAGTGGAGAAATATCGTAACCCACGGGCATCTGAAGGAGAATCTATATGTCTCCTTTAGCATAGAGGGAGTAGTGCGGGAATGTGCGATTGTTGTTTAATGCCAAATCAGCAGTTTTTCAGCTATATCATGTCGATAACAAGTTACATTGAATGAAAGGACAATGTCCGCTTTGTACTAGACCAGCACGTGTAACTGAATCTGTATAGTGTTAGCTCACTGAAACAACAGTCCTCGGGTAGACATGGTGCTTCACTCGGAAACATTGTCCTGATTCTGAGCCAACCAAATCTTTCCTCTTACTCCGCAATGGAGAAACAGCAAATACAAAGTTCATATAGTCACTGCTTTGGCCCAACCCGGGTTCGAACCCACGATCTAACGCACTCGGAGCAAGCATACTAACAGTTATACGATCGATGCTGTTCTGTGAAGGGAGTAGCATTTCAGGAAATGACCATTACAAATCTACAAACAATAACAACAAATAAAATCGTAGATATGTATTTAAATGATTACGACACGTTTCTTTGAAAAACCTTCATGAGTGTCAAAAGGTCAGAAGGTCAAATAATGCAAAGGTCTTTGGGATCAAATAAAAATACTAAATATCCTAAATAAGATATCCAAAACCAGCGAAGGTTATCTGTGCCTAATGGCGGTTTATCTTAGTTTTAATAATAATTACATTATTTCAAGAACTGTAAATCTCAATATATACATATATCTGATACGCCTTGTCAGACAACCACAATGTCGACACCGGATGTTTTCAACGGAAGATAATTAATAGAATAGTTTATCTTGTAGCGGGCCATCAACGATGTTATCTTTTATCAACAATGAACATGACATTCACGGAATCCGGTTTTCCGACATCCATTGCTATATGTTTAAGTACGCGCAAATTCCGGTTCATATGTTATTGTTTTCCTAATATAAAGAAATGTCCAATAGAAAATGATTATGCACTTATACTATACACCAAGGACGTTCAAATTATTTGTTCAGGTGTTCATGAACACATGTGAACATAAAACATGATTCATTATATATTACCATGGGAAGTTCAACTTATTTGCTCAGTTGTTCGTGAACACCGATGGACATAAAACCCGGATTCACTACATGTAATCCCGGAAAGTTCAACTCATTTGTTCAGGTGTTCATGAACACATGTGGACATAAAACATGATTCATTATATATTCCCATGGGAAGTTCAACTTATTTGCTCAGTTGTTCGTGAACACCGAGGGACATAAAACCTTGACTCCGCTACATGTAACACTGGGAAGATCAACTAAGTTGATCAGGTGTTTGTGAACAATTGTGGTCATACATTTCTGACAAATACGAATGTATTAATCAAAGAGCATACTAATTTTAGGTACACATTGCTGATTAATATTCTTGTTGCTTACTCTGAGAGTCCAGTAGTGTATATAGCCAGAGGGTGGAATTAGGACTTTGTGTTATCCACCTCAGGATAAAACCCTTCCGAAATGTGAATACGTTGATTGTTCATGACGAATCAGTTACACAACTCGTGGTTAGAGCAGTGCCAAAATAAAGAGTGCCTCGTGTTTACAGAATCTCATACATCTCCACATAAAACTTGCAACGGCTTTTAATGCTATATTTTGTCAAATTGTGCAATGCAATATTTTCAAACCCTAACAGTTATATATTTTTCATGTGGCAATCAATATACAATAGATTTATCCCAATGCTATTTTGTTTTCATTGACAACTGTCATCACTTTGCGTCCGCCGTTGTCTTCGTCTGTTATTTCATATTTCAATCCTTTTCACTGCAGCCAATGGAATCGAACGTGACAAAAATGTCGCTTGAACGGTCCTCTATATAATATTATTTCCATTTTTATTTAATTTGAAAATTGAACATTGACCAATTGTGCTTCTGCTAGGCTAAACTTTCTAACTTCTGAAAATCCAAATTTGATGGAATTTAATCGTTACATGTAGAAATGTCTCCGACAGTACTCTCTGAAAGGTTTTGATTTTAATATCAACGATGGCCATCATCTGTGTTCAAGGTTTTAGCGAAGGACCATATGAGAAAACTGTCTTTAAATTATTATTCTCCTAAATTTACGGAATTTGATCACCCCTTTGGTATCTTCAAATTCTTATTAAAACCTATTCAAAAGCAATACTTGCATGGAATGTTCATTGGATGGCCTTTACGAAAATGTCTGGGTTTTTTTTTTGTGTCGATCAGAAATCCAGGATGACCACCACCGCATGACAAACTTATATTGTATTATTCCCTAGCTGTGTCAACATGAAAACAAATTTCTAAAACCTCATATTGTAGATGAAATACTCATTGAATTGTCACGTAAATTGTTATTTTAATTTGTATCTGTGATATTTAATAAAGTAGTATGCCATTAATACCAGTTTGAACATGACTTCATCAATATATATATGACACTGACATGTTACAAAAATCAATTTTTAGCAAGGAAACATGTAGAATTACTATGATTGATTTCATCGTGTTTCTTCTAAATAAATAAACAAGACCTTGACTTAACTAGTGAAATAAAACATAACTCTGTGATTGTAAAATGTAGTTGTTCAAACGTTGATTTTATTTTACAGTGACGAGGATTACAACGGGAAACTTAGTAAGGTTCGTGTTATTCAAGTTTTAGTTTTATGTGTATGTTTTGTCGATCGTTGTTTGTCCTCTTGTACTTTGTTTTTGGCCATTGTGCTGTCTGTCCTCTTGTACTTTGTTTTTGGCCATTGTGCTGTCTGTCCTTTTGTACTTTTGTTTTTGTCCATTGTGCTGTCTGTCCTTTTGTACTTTTGTTTTTGGCTATTGTGCTGTCTGTCCGTCATCGTTTTACGGATTCCGATTCTGATTATCTCTTTGTATCATCAAACTATTCTTATATAAAGATACATAAACATTAGAGAAAACCGAAGGGGAAATCAAGAATGGACAATCCAGAGACACAGGTAGCATTGGGCATACAACACATAGAACAAAGTCAAGCAAAGAAAAAAGTACAACACGGAAAACAAAACAAAAAAGCTTAGCAACACCGACCTATCAAGACATCGGGGATGAACATAAATGCTCGCAAGTATTTCTGTTTTTTATACAGGTTTATTTTTTGAATATTTACAGAAATTTATTAATTATTTTAGTTATATAACAGTAAACAAAACAAAATAACAGTATTAAAAATGTCTATGAAAAATGTTTGCTACAAACCATTGAGGATTTTTCACGATTGTTGTCATTTATTTCTACGTACTTGCACTGCACAATCAGAGTTAAGATTTCATGATTCACTTCCGCCCAGTATAAGATACATGGCACAAGAAATATCACACTGACGGAACAATTACAAAATCAAATAGCAATAGAACAATAGGAAATTGGAGCATCCAATGCGTCCTTGGCTTCCTAGTCAACGACTGTATTACCATGGATACATATATGGCTGCCTATAAGAACCCACGTGTCAGGTGTAAGAAAAGTTTGTTGATGACAAAGGGCCAATCAGAAACCGTGAATTCAAGAAGGACAGATTGTACACTGACCAAAAGAAACAGTACAAAAAGACAGTTTTTTGAAAGCAATAATACTTAAATTTGAACTACCTAAAGGAGATTAGGGTTAAACAACTTTCATTCATTTGCTAACATACAAGAAATCGAATCTGAACAGATCATGAATTTATTTACTTTATGAGAAGGTGCAACTAAATTTAAAGCACTAATGTGCTTCAAATCATGTATAGTTGATAATACAACTAATTAGCATATACCGAACTGGGATCATATTTTCAGGGGACAATACTAAAATGTTATTTGAGGAAAATATGTTTATCTAACAACTAAGCTATATTATAAAGTTATATAATTATTATTAGTTCTTCATCTTTCACACGTCGAGAATATTATGCATTAAATGAACATCAGAAAATTTGAAATATCTGTGACATATATTTATTCGGTGTGTGACTTTTATTTTCGTAACACAGAAATAAATGACAAATTTATATAAAAGAAGACATATGCTATAATATTTGAATAGTATATGCTTTTACAAATACATGTAACACCGAACTAAATGACATTTGTTTTTTGTTGTCATTTTAAAAGAGAAATCAAACACAGGTGTAGCATTTTTAAACAGTGCATAACTTTTATACACTGCATGATAGGATTGCATCATCTGCATATTCAATCTGTATCTATCTCCATTGAACCTGTGCAATCAGTGCATATCACCATTACAGTTGTGAATTCTATTTATGTAATAAAGTTTATCAGTGACTTGCGACGTGTCGGTGGTTTTCTCCAGGTACTCCGGTTTCCTTCACCAATAAAACTGACCACCACAATATAGCTGAAATACTGTGAAAAGTGGCGTTAAGCACCATAGCCCCTACTCCTATCACCACTGAACTTGTGAGTTCGATTCCATCCGTTGTGAGGTGTACTCGATATAAAGTTCGACGGGTACTGCGATTTACTTGACCAGTAAAACTGACATTTCACGATACAAACTGAAATGTTGTTGAAAGTGGCGATGTAAAAACACAACCATAACGGTAATCAAAATTAATAAGAAATGGATTCTTATTAAGCTGTTATTATCTAAAACGATTTCCAATAGAAACAAATGTAGTAAGTGAATGCTTTCCGACGCCACAATAAATGATGAATGTGTCAACTATATCATTGCGCAGTCAAGTTACGTTTTAATAAGACGACGATGTTAGCTACTTTATGTTTAAATAACACACTGCGTTGCATATTGTATAGTACTACATTGTATCTCACTGAAACAGCAGTCCACATGTAGACATGCCACTTCACTCGAACACGTTATCCCGACATCGAACCAACAAAATTAATATTCGCGCTAACTCATTATGCTCTCTTATATACATTGTTGAAGCAGAAAGTGGATCATACGCGCGATATACCACACTCGAATAGATCACACTAGTCACTGCAATACCAATCGTGGTATACAAAATGTCATACTGTATGTAAAACATTTACAAACATTTTGTAAAAACTTTTATCGATCACACCAAAGACAACATAATTGGCATTTGCTGATTCACATATAATTAGAGGGGGTCCTGGTGGCTCAATGAGTTAGGTCGTTGGATCTAACAACTCATACAAGCATACCACCAATACCTCGTGGGTTCGCGCCCGCCTTTGTAAATTACAAAAAAGGTGCACTCGACTCGCAACCGCAAGCGATAAAGTTTACCAGTTGCTTGTCCAAGGTCGGTGGTTCTCTCCGGGTACTACGACTTCCTCCACCACTAAAGCTGGTCGCCATGATATAGCTGAATTATTGTTGAATGTGGCGTTAAACACCAAAATTCAAAATCAAATCATATAGCTAGTAAGAAATGACAGCAAAGACTGGTTGACTCAGAATTTGAATAAGGTGTCCGCATGTAACGGCATGACTGTTATTTCAGTGGGTTAGAACTAAGCGTGTTGGTCTAGTACAAAACAGCAGTTACCATCATCACATTAAAGCGTAGCTTGTTCTTCCCACGGTGTATCTGAAAAAAATAATTGCTTATTTGTAGTTTGACAACAATCACCCACTCATATTCAAAGTTACCACAAATGATTTCATATTAATATATAATGGTATGCAATTGATATATTATACATGTAGCCAGCCATACCTGATCATTGTATGGTTTTACTCAATATTTATTTCTATTCCCATTAATAAGTAATTATATTTTCTATGAAACACAAATATGGAACAAAAGTTATTATATTTTAAAATATATGCTATAAATAAATGGCATAAAATCATGCAAAACAATACAACAGATGTTTGGTTAATTTCTATCATCAGCTCTTAGATGGGGAAGTTCGAAACAATCCTTTGATGTACAGAACATATTGTTTGATGTGCAGACAAACAATCCTTTGATGTACAGAACATATTGTTTGATGTGTAGACTCATATTAATCAATACTAACAAATACTAATCAAAATGTGGATAATGGACAGGACAACATCATTTTCATAAACAAAGCAAATATATACACCAAAGAAAAAATAATTGTTCATGTAAAGTACATTATATGTCCATGAGTTATTATCCATACAAATCAAAGTGTGGACAATGGACAGGATAAACGCCGCTCTTATTGGCATAGAAAAAACATATATATATATTATGGAACACGTTATTGTTCATGTAAAGTACAGCGTCTGTTCCATATTATTAACCTTCATTATGTTCTAGGTTCACATACCCTGTTTACCGAACATAAAGAATTTATGTACTCAACTTGCTACAATTTTCTTAATTTATCTGTTGCCAGGCAACATTTAACAAGTAAGCAAAAAACTAAAGAAAATAGTTCCTACAATTGCTACGCGTACCGCACATAAATGTATATATATCGCATTGAAAGTGAAATTTAATAACTTAATAAATATGAAAATATGTGGTTTGTTTTTTAGGCTAAATAGAATATGAGAATGTCTCTATTGTTTGTTTATAATTCCTTGGACGCTGCGGACTTAGTTTTCATGGGGATATGAATATGATCCCGCTAACCCGTTTAAGACCGCCTCATTTGTATACTTGACACCGGTCAGGGCTAGAATTTTGTCTGTATCTGAATAGTGTCTTAGGGATTGTATTGGTTTAATAGACTACTAAAGGATACAGCTTTATTTCCAAGATTTAGACCTCTTGGGATTGTTGTCCTTTGACCTTTGACATTATTTGGCTTTCCTATGTTTTGACCTTGACCTGATGAAGATTCTGCCAGAAGCGCATCGTGGGCACTAAGTTTGATATCTACGTTTTTTAACACTTCAGTTTATATATTATTTTGCTTAACGCCACTTTCATCAATATATCAGTCCTTTCATGACAGCCAGTTTTGTTGGTAGAAGAGACCGGACTACAGATAGAACATTGAGAAAACCACCAAACCAGCCACCAATCACAGGCTTTTACCTTGAAATCGAACCCGGAAGAAGATTAAAAACAAAACACTACGACAAACGCGATGACTTCACTTTTCCAATAGTCAACTTCACCTTCATCAGTAGCAATATTCCAGCATCACCAGCGTATGGAGTTTACATTTCACAACTCAGACGTTATTCTAGAGCTTGTGACCAAGACAGTGGTTTTCTGGACAGAGCACAGCTGCTGACGCAAAAGTCATCGCTACAAACATTGTATGGTCATCACAATCTGGTTGACCGTTACGAAATATCCATTTCTCACATAGCAATGTATCTTTTAATTTTTACGTAGATATTTTCTTTCCTCTACCACTGCCAAGGCTTTTACTGGACTTGACTTTATATAATGAGTAACACGGCGGATGTCTTACAAGAAGAAGGAACTACTTACCCTTCGCGCGCACCTGAGTTCACCCCGAGTTTTTTGGTGGGGTCCGTGCTTCTCATCTTTTTAGTTTTTTTTGTGTTATCCTGTTCTGTGTCTTTGCGTTCTGAGTTCGGTGTTGTGGTGTCCGTTACGATGTTCGGTTCGTCTTTACCACCAGTTGTTTGTAGGAGGATGCATGTCTTATTTACGTTATTTCTGTTTGTTTTTGTAATGTGGTTTCCAACGCGTGTTGTGTTGTGGTTTTGCTTTGTTTGTCGTCGTCTCTTGTATCCTATGTTACCAGTTTCTCTGGTATTCTCTGGCGTTTACATACCCCATCACACAGAGCTACGATTTCCGCATACAAAACGATGTTTGGTTCTTCGTCCTTACACTAGTTGTTTGTCTTCTTTATCCTATCATATGTCGCTACATTCTTAATTCAGTGTTGTGATGTCCGCTACGATTCAGCGGTCATGTATGTGTGTGTAAATAAGGGTAATAACAAAATTACCGAACTCTCTTCCAAAGGGAAACTAAAAACTCATAAGTACACAAACAGACAAAATCGGTCAACAACCGGAAAACTGGGAAAACCGTAACGACCTTGACCTGGAGGTATCGATTTTACATCTTGCTACGATTCTACTATTGGATATTGAAAATTTTGTTTTCCATTTTGTTTTCCATTTTATCCTGTAGTATACATAATTATGAGCTTGTTTTTGTTATCTGAATCAAATCAGAAACAGTTATCAGGGAAAGTGTCAGACACCATTATGAAACATTCGAATGGAATGATATACTGCACACACATAGAAGAACTTGTTTTTTTATTTGCAAGAAGAGTTTGAAGATACCAGAGAGGTAATGAAAATCTGTAAATCGAAGGACAGACAACATAATGGCCAAATGGAAATGGACAAAGGGACAAACAACGATCAACAAAAACACTACACTCAAAACTAAAGATCGAGCAACACGAACTCCACAAAAACCGGGGGTGTAGTCTGGTGCTCCAGAAGGATAAGCAGTTTCTGCGCCACTAATGGTACCCATCGTGTTGCTCTGGTTACAAACCTGGTGATATTCTTAACGTTATTCAGTAGCATACATATTAGTGAGATTGTATATTTCTTTGTATGAAATCAGAAACACAAACAGTTATCATATATATATGTGACAGTTGATTTTGCAAATGAACTATACATTAATTTGGCCCACAGATGCCATGTTTTATATCTACCACAATGCGAAAAGAGTTTGAAGATACCAAAGGGGTAATAAAAGGGTTGTATGGAATCAGTGAAGGTGAAACTAAACGTGTTAATAATCTTTAAGATCACAGATGAATATCAACTATACACTCACTGTCAATAACACCGTACAGTTTAACAGTTGGACATAAGAAGCATAAATAATAAAACTGAAGCACCACCTCAAGTTTATGAATTAGACAGTGCTGCCAATTCACCAATATTTGATGGGTTTCCAATACATATTACTTGGTCGTGAAAATATATTTTGTATTGTAAATGTTTGTAAGACACCTACGACGGTCGAACTGAACGTTTTAGTAATCATTAAGATCACAGACGAACACCAACTCTACGCTCACTTTCATTAACACCTGACATTTGGACATAAGAAACTGAAATATTAAAACAGAAACCCACATCAAGTTCATTAATTAGGTCGGACAAGAGCTCCTATTTCATAAACATTCGATGGGTTTCCAACACATAACACTTCATCGTAAAAATTGCTATAATTTTGAAATAGACATTAGACAAATTTAATGATTGAATGTCATGTTATGACCTACAGAGTTATAGGCATTGTGTAATAAATAAATAGCACATAAAACATATAAAAACTGCTGAGTTTGTAGATAGTTTTATTATTATTTAAATACAGAAGAAATGTTATGTACTCAATTTATGAGGTATTATTAGATCAGGATATCCGAGACGGTATGAACTAGGAAGAGTATTACCAGGAAGAAACTTACCAAATTGACACAGAAATACAGATGTTATCTAATATATATAATTCCACGTGGTACAAATAAATATCCATGACAAATGTTAATACCATCATAATTATCTGACATATAAGATAAGGGATATCGCTTACTGTTCATCGACCGGCTCTTTTGTCCTAATTATATTTTCGATGGAGACGTTTTAATGAATTATTGTTATCTTGTATCTAAGTTTGTATCAGATTTCAGTCTTACTGAAGCAAAGTTATGGATGTAAGCCAATAACATGAAGAAAAGTCATAATAACATGAAGTCTTAATCGCCATTAGTTTTTTTCAAATAGCAATTAAAGTTACCATTTACTGGTAATCAGTAATAAATGATTTTGCCAACTGGGATTTCTTTGTCAGTTATTTGCAGTAATAAATGTCAACAGCTGATGTTGATGTCTGTTTTAGACACATACAAATGTTTAGTTTTTTGGTGATAACATTGCTATGATAAATACGTTTATGTATGATACATATCTTGGAATGTACTGTCACCATAACGTATGTTGTTAATAGTATCATTGATTCTTAATTCCATTGATGAAATATATATCAGTTTTTAAATGTGTTCCTCTATGAGGTGTCAAATGTATATCTGCTATTACAATGTGTTCCTCCATGAGGTGTCAAATGTATATCTACTATTACAATGTGTTCCTCAATCAGGTGTCATATGTATATCTGCTATTACAATGTGTTCCTCCATGAGGTGTCAAATGTATATCTGCTATTACAATGTGTTCCTCCATGAGGTGTCATATGTATATCTGCTATTACAATGTGTTCCTCCATGAGGTGTCAGATGTATATCTGCTATTACAATGTGTTCCTCCATGAGGTGTCAAATGTATATCTGCTATTACAATGTGTTCCTCCATGAGATGTCAAATGTATATCTGCTATTACAATGTGTTCCTCCATGAGATGTCAAATGTATATCTGTTATTACAATGTGTTCCTCAATGAGGTGTCATATGTATATCTGCTATTACAATGTGTTCCTCAATGAGGTGTCATATGTATATCTGTTATTACAATGTGTTCCTCAATGAGGTGTCATATGTATATCTACTATTACAATGTGTTCCTCTATGAGGTGTCATATGTATATCTGCTATTACAATGTGTTCCTCCATGAGGTGTCA